>JAOYNN010099621.1:0-11714 GCA_025770095.1 Goniobranchus kuniei | reverse complement strand
TCTCTCTCTCTCTCTCTCTCTCTCTCTCTCTCTCTCTCTCTCTCTCTCTCTCTCTCTCTCTCTCTCTCAATGCACACAACGGTTCTTGCTTTACTACTTCCTTCAAAATTATTTCCCTCAGAAAAGCTCAAGGCACGGATCATTTGAATTTGTTGAAGAATTTAATTTCTGTTGTTGAAAAAATGTTTTGAATAAAACTTTTACATTAACAAAGATAAACTTACACACAGTCTCTTCTTTCTTTCTGTAAGTACATTCATAATAGTTTTTAATTCTCAAACTAAAACGTATTGATTAGCACTACAACTCTGCAACAACTTGATTAAAAAGGTATGAATCCAAATTTTATGTATTGAGAACAATCTCTTCAGATGTCAGAAAGCGTATTATGACTTTGACAGCTCTGAGAGTCAAAGTGCCAGCTCTGAGAGTCGAAGTGCGGGCTAGTAGCAGTTGAGGTACGGGAATTTTGTTGTGAATAAAGGGTGTTGTGGTGTATTGGCCGAAAACACCCTGAATCTTGAGATGCTGTCGAGTAACTTTCATGCTGATAGTTGGAAACTTGTGGTAGAGTTGTACGTTGGCGACAGAATTGTGTCTCTGGCAGGACCTGACGTTGTAATGGGCGATCACAGATCTCGAACCTGTGCATAAGTTTCATAATCTCCATTTTGGCTTCAAACTTTGTTTCTGCCGACATACGTCTCATGGCAGGAAGAAAGCTAAGAAGAAACGATTTATCCTCGTCGATTTCTTCAGTTTTCTGACTTTTGTCACTTAAAATATCCAACAGTTTTTGTTCGTATGAGTTGTCTGAGCGTTTCCTTCGCGACGATTTTGGGGTCGCATCACAAGCAGATTTGGAAGCTTCTTTAGCTTCATCCCCTGGTGAGTCGATAGTGTCCGTTGGATCCGCCATTTCATCTTCCTCAGGCTGAAAATTACTCACAGTGTTCCTCTCTTCCACACTTGGCAAAAGGAAGAGAAGTTGATCGAAGTAGATATATTTCCTTCTTTTCTTTGCTGCTTGTCCCGACGTGGCTTTCTTCTGTTCCCGCAATTCTCTCAGGAAGGAGTGTCTCAAATTGGCCCATCTTTGCTGAATTTCTTTGCCTAAAATGGGAAAGCAGTAGATCAATATTAGTAACCTTATGATATACACAGTTGAGGTTGAAAACAATATGATGTTAATTATCATTAATATCAAGTAAGTTTCATTTCGAAATTACGTGTTGTTTATTTCGTTTCAGATACTTGGCAACTGGATGCACCATGGTATCTCTCCATTATGAATATCTCCTTGGCATTGAAACAATTCGTGGAATAATTAAGGACGTTTGTGAACAACTTTGGTTATGTATCCAGCCAGTTGCAATGCCAAATTTAGACCAAAATGGTTGGCTGAATGTTGCTACGGAATATTATAATAAGACACAGTTCCCTAACTGCATCGGGTCTGTTGACGGAAAACATATTCGGATTTGCCAACCAACTCAAAGTGGATCATTGTTTTACAATTATAAGAATTTTTTTTCAATTGTTCTTCTGGGGATAGTGGACGCCAACTATTGTTTTATATCAGTTGACATTGGATCATATGGTAGCTGTAGTGATTCTACAGCCTTCAAACACTCAGCAATTGGTCAAAAGCTGGAAAAGGGACAATTGAATTTGCCTCTAAAGTCGACACTACCTGGGGATGATGGTGGCACAAGTATGCCATTTGTTCTCGTTGGTGACGAAGCTTTTGCCCTCTCTGACCATTTGTTGCGCCCATACCCAAGGAGAGAATTGACACAGACCAAGAAGATCTTCAACTACAGACTAACTCGTGCCAGACGTATGGTAGAGTGTGCATTCGGGATTCTGGCAAATAAGTGGAGGATTCTGCATCGCCCTCTGAACGTGAATCCTGATTTTTGTGACAACATTATCAAAGCATGTTGTGTTTTGCATAATTATGTGCGACAGAGGGATGGGATCACTTTTGAGGATGCAATTTATGAATGCCCTTTGCAAAGTTTAAATGCAAACAATGTTCGCACTCGCATG
This sequence comes from Goniobranchus kuniei, assembly GCA_025770095.1. Classification (NCBI taxonomy): domain Eukaryota; kingdom Metazoa; phylum Mollusca; class Gastropoda; order Nudibranchia; family Chromodorididae; genus Goniobranchus; species Goniobranchus kuniei. The sequence goes on along the minus strand of JAOYNN010099621.1, from coordinate 9,662 downwards.
TCAGCAATATCGAACAGAGATTACTTTTCCGAATATTTTATTTCTCCACACGGATCCGTACCCTGGCAGTACGAAAAGATTTAATTTAATGGACTAAATGCTTACAATGTATCACCGTTTGCATCAGCGCGTAACGAAGTGTGACCCATTTTGTGTGACCCACGGCATTAATCTACATAGACTAGCTATAGAACATATTATTTAAGTTAAACATGAAAACAAGTGAGTGCATATTCATGTCTTTCTTGTTCTTTTTCATCTTCCTTCTCCTCCTCCACCTCCTTTCCCTCCTCCTCCTCCTCTTCCTTCTTGTCACATTTGCCGTCAAACAACTATTACATAAAAACCCTCCAGAATGATCTTCCCAACAGACGATAAACATAATCTGTCTGAAATTTCATTCTACTACCATGTCTTGTTGAGACACCTACCATCTTGAATTTTAAGGTGTCATTTACATTATTACTTTGATGATTATGATGATGATGATGGTGATGATGATGATGATGATGCGGAGGAGGAAGAGGAGGAGGAGGAGGAGGAGGAGCAGGATGATGAAGATGATAACGATGATGATGATGATAATGAAGATGATGATGATGATAATGACGTTGATAATGAAGATAATGATGATGACGTTGATGATGATTATAATGATGATAAAATGAGCCAGACAATAAAAATAAACATTTTTACCAACCTTTGATTTTCCTGTCTTGATCAGATAGATCTTCCCATCCTGGGATGACTTGTTCACAGACTTCTGTCCATGCTTTTGTTTTTAAGTCTCTGTCACAATATCCCCTATTGGCTTTGTTATATAAACAGGGTTTGCTTTCCACTGCAGAAATGAAGCTTTCTATCCAGTTTGGATCAACATCCATTATGGAAAAGTGTATCGAAATTTTGATAATAGACTGTGCCGGTATAACTATAGATCTAGATTATGCCTCAATAAAAATACATAGGACTAGATCTAGGCCTAGACCAACGAGCACCACAGATAAGGCAAAATACGTAGGCCTATCACGGGGTGTGGAAGTGAACTTTGACCCACAATACTCAAAGCCTCGAGGAGGTGTGTTCAAAATGGGCTGTGTTGTTGTGAAGTGTAGGCTAGGCAAGCTGCAGGCGCCACCAAGTCTAGGACAAAAAAGTCATAATGCGGTAGGCGGCTATGTTTGTCTATCATCACAAACGAAAAGACCTTGGGACTAGGACAGTCCTGTCCCGCCAATTTTGTAGCAATTCACAACTGCTCGGGACTCAAAAGGACAGGACTGTCCTGTCCCGCTAGGTGCGGTAGATTCCTCTCAAACTCATAGGTTTCAAAGTTGGGACTGTCCTGTCCCGGGACAGGACTGTCCTAGTGCGGTAGTAGCCTAATTACTCATGTAAACAGTCAAATACAAAGCCTTTTATATTCTTTCACTCTCTTCTTCTGCTTTATGAGTCATGAAGATTCCTCGCCAGAATTATTTTCCAGAGTAGTGTTCATTCTTTTAAATTTTTATTGAATTGAAATAAATAATTCTCTTTGTGGTACACTTTATGAGGATGGTTTATACATGTTGTTAGATACTACAGACGTTCTGTCATTGAGTCAGGTATTAGGAAGTTGGAATGTACGATTCACTTTGTCTGAAGAATATTTTCAATCTTCTTACATGCAACATGTTTCTTGGGGGATTTTAATTGTCAGACTTGCAATATGGTTGTGTTGGAGATATCAATTTACAGCTTGTGCTCCAACCTTTATGGGGCAGCAGAGATACAAAGTATGAATCCACCTTTAATGTTTTAAATTATTTTTCATATAATAAATATCTTGACTGAATTGTGAGCTTCAAATAACGAAGAATTTGTCCTTCTGTTCTCTTCCTCATTTCTCTTGTTCTCTTGAGGCAGCCATATTGAGTTTTCACTCCTCTGTTTAAATTCTTAGAAGTGGTATCAACTTCCCCACAATCCATGATGCATTACCCACCCACCCCTCACCCTCTTCCATTCCCCTATCTTTGATTTTTTTGTCTGGATGAGAGACAATGTATTTGTATTCCTTTTTTTCTTTTTGTTTTGGGTCTTATACGTTTGTTTCTTTTTCATTTCAAATTTTTAGCAGGCTCTCTAGAAACAAGTTTCACAAGATGCTTTTGTATGACACCTACAATTCATTTTAATAACAAGTTATTAATTTTTTCTTTCTTTCTTTTTTTTCATTTATTTATTTTATTTTTTTGGTCCTCTATAGGCTGCAATTTACTATTTTCTAAAATTGCACAAAAGGGTTGAAAGTTCTCATGGACTTCAGTCCTTAGCAGATTTGACTCAAAATGAAATGTTTGGGTTGTCATTCCTCTAATGACTGTAAACTAATAAGATTGTGTATTTGTATAATTTTTTGTTTTGTTTTAAAGTTTACTCTTTGTGATGTTGATAGTGTTTTAAGCTTGACTGTGCTTGGAAGTCATTGATTGTGGGTTCAAAAAAATGACTGTTATGTAAATAATATCTTAAAATTATTTATAATTATAATGATTTATATTTATATTAAAACATGATGTCATGGACATACTACCACTACTATGTCTGGGTAATTGTGTAATGAAGTAATTGCGTTTTTGTGGCAGCACATCAAGTTTCATCAATTGCTTTCACTTTCACTGGTGATACTTTGAGGAAAATGACAACTACAAAAAAACAAACAAACAAACAAACAATATGATTCCAATGTAATATATTATGATGAATTGTCCACTTTTATCCATCTTATTCTGGGTAGACCAGGATATCCTAAATTAAAGCTTTCCAAGTGTCAGTGCAACAAAATTTTATCTGTCTTTGATCCATGGGATTTTAATTGTTTTCATTGGTGACCACCTAAATACTTTGGTGTTTGGAAAGTATAGAAAATGGGCCTTGAGGCAGAATCAGGTTAGGGCTTAAAAATGAGGTTGTATATAAAAGAGTTAAATTGATTCTGGTTTTTCTCTTCAAATAGCTTTTGTTTTATAAGATTCTTCAATGTAGATTAATCAAGTGTGATAATATGGACATCTTAAAACATAGGTTCTTTCACACGTAAGAAGTGAGATCACGGATGAGTTGACCATTGCTTGCCACGAAAACTAATACCTGAAGGCAGCAGGAATTCCAAAGAGCCAAAATGGGGAGAGCAGTAAAAATGTTCACACCTTTTCCCCTATTCAGTGATGCTTGGCAGTTGATTAAAAACGTGAGTGATTCAATGAAAATTACAAAACTGAGACAGGACTCTTGTTTGAGTCTGGGAGACTGCTCTCAATTTTTAATTTCTCATAACAAACTATGATCAAATCCAACAGCGGCCATGTGAGACGTGGATGGTTGAGAAAACCAAATGCCTTTCATTACTGTACATTGGAGAGCATTGTAAGTAAGGGTTGTTTTGTTACATGGTAAATGAGAATTGTTGATGGGCATTAGATTGGATGCCAACTGTGATGAAAAATAAAATTGACATCAACTGCAGTCATATTTTCTGATACTGATAACTTGGGGAAGATTACAAATTATACCTGCAGTTGCTCCTGTGATCTGGCAATTTATGTGAACATCTAAGTATTGAAGTGACAATTCATAGAAGCAGCAGGCTTATGTATAAGAAACACGATCCTACTCACGATTGTGACTTGTAATGTAGAGGAAATGGGCGTTAAGGTGACTGGATTTAGGTGGTTACGATAGTATCCTTGACAGGTTTTTACCACCCCTCCTCCATCTACTTTCATGCACAGCTTAGTAATGTGTATCAAATCATGAACTTACTAAAAAAACAAACAAACCAAAAAACAAAAACCAAAAAAGGAAAAATATAACAAAAAATTGTAAAGACTGAACAAAACATGGAATTGAAATAAAAAAAAATTCAAATTATTGTAATCCAGGGGAAATAAATTGGAGTGGGAAATGTGAAACTATTCTAATAAGAGACTCAAGGGTTTTGTTTGTTTGTCTTTTCATAGTTTTGGGGCTTTTCCCAAACCCCTTTAAGTTTGAGTCAGTCATTCCCCATGCCACAGTTACTTGATTTGTACACATGCAAATTACATGATACTGAAGAATGTTCTGCATTTGACAATGGACAATCATAGGCAAGAACAGAGCATATATGTTAATATTACAAGGCCATTCACTTTCATTTGTGTGTGAGGTGTTTAGATTGTAAAATGCTTTTTTGTAAAATCCTTGTGCCCAGATGGTATACAGTGGCAGTGTGCCCTGTTTGACTTATGATTATAAGATTTTACCTCGCATAACAAACCTCATTCTTAACAGAAAAAACAAAAAAATGCATGAAATTCCACATGACGATTTTGTTTCTTTTTAAATTTACAAAATGTATGTTATTAATTAACATGTTCTTGATCGTGTGGATGTTGGTACACAAAGATGCAGAACGAAACAGCGTCAGGTTTGTGTTTATAGGTCTTCATATTTAAAAACACAATTATTTTTAACATTTGGTTTATAAACTCTCTTTTTCTATGTGTAGGAAATATGCAAGAGGAATTTTGAAATATATTGTTCTGAGTCAGAGCTAAAAGTAGAAACTGATTTGAGTAAGCATATAAGCATTCCTGAATGAATTAATACAGACCTGTATTTTTCATCCATCCCTCCTTTTTTACTGTTTTTTTTTTAAAAAAAATAAAATTAATGTTGTTTTCTGACTTGTTTTTGTTGTTGCTTCTTTTCTTCTTTTGTTTTGTTTGTTTGGGTTTCATTTCTTTCTCTTTTGTGTTTGAAATAGAAGTGACATTTGAGTTGCTTGCCTCTGTGTTCCTATTGCTATGTTCAGATAGTCTTTAACAACTAATCAGTTTTGCTTTAATTTTTTGTTGTTGTCAGTTTGAGTTTTCTTGCCTCTCAAATGTTGCTAGTAATGTTAGGCAGGTGAAGCTCTTGTTAGCATTATTTATCAAAGTGACCTTTTTGATAAGCAAGCTTACTGAATTATTCAAAGGGCTAAGCAGGTTGACATTTTATGAATTTTAGTTCAGGTAGAGGTGTTACAAAAAAATCACTCTAAATATGAAAAATCAGTGTTAAAGAAATCATACCCTTTCATGGAATTGGTTTTCAGAGATTTTTAAAGAAGAAAAAAAAATCTAGTTTATGCTATGGCATACTGCACCAGTTAAAAAACAAACCCAAAACGTATCCAAGTTTGATCTACAAGTTTGGTGTAATGGCTTAGAAGACTCGGTCAGAAATGAAAGGGTCCTTCTTTTTGCAATTGAGGTATATTTTATGTATATAATGTTATGTTTTAATACTTAAATTTCAGAAATCCATAACAATTTCAAAAAACAGATTTGTAAGGAAATGAAATGCCCTTTACAATGATTTAAAAAAAAAAAAACAACAAACAAAAAAAAACCCCAACAAAAAACAAACTATTCTCAAATAAAATTCATGCTCTGGGCACTTAGTGTACTCTAATTTTCCATTTGTTTCATTTCAAATATTAAGTCATACCAGTAAGTTTTTAAGATTTTGAAACTGGTGTGATGTTTGTTTATATTCAAAATGGTGGGTGTTTCCTTGCAACTTTTTTTTTCGTTCCTTTTTTTTTCTCATTTTGATCTCAGTTTAAATATCATGTCTTCTTTCTGTAAAATTATTCTTTGTTGACTGTGAAGGGAAATGGATTTCAGACTAGCTTGGCCCCTTATCAACACTTTTTTTTTCCGTGGTAGTGATCAAGATATATACTGCTCAACAAAAGTTAAGGGCCACTAGCAATTTCAAGGAGTTCTACGTTGTGGGCTCAATTATTCGAATGATATTTTTTGAGTCACATGTTCTCACATACATTGGTTAGTGGGTTCACTAGCTGTCAATTGAGGAGAAGAGTTTATTGTTATGGCTACACAATGACCCCCAGGACTGGTCAAAAACTCAGTAAATATTGTGAAATATTTGGCTAGTTTGAAAGCAGCTCAAAACACATTGAGATGTGTTCTGTACAAAAGAAAGCTTCATTACACAGTTTGTGTCCTTTAAAACGGAAGAAAGCTAATTTTGTTATAATTTATTTTCTTTGGATCCATTTTCAAAATCTCAAAGTTCAATATTTTGCTATGCCTCCAAAGCAGCACCAAAGCAATTTTGAGAGGGGGACAGGCTTTTTAACTACTTGAATATGGAATGGATGTATGGGAGGTTGCCAGGCAGATGGATGTGACCCATTCAGTAATGCAGAGGCTTCAAGATCATTTTGCAACAACAGGAAATGCCAACTGTTGAAGGTGCTCAGGCAAACCATGAAGCACTGATTAACGAGACAACAGGTTTTCGTTCATTCTGCGTTACAGGACAAAGCAGTACGTGTTATGCGACAGCAACTGAGAGTGGCCATCAATGTCTATGTCAGTAAACAGACAAATAATTTTGAGGCGTCTCAGAATGGACAATATCAGAGCAAGACGTCCAGCATTTCAACCAGTGCTGACCTGAGCTCATCGTGCTGCCCGGCTGGACTGGTGCAGGTTGTCATTTGAACTGGACACAACAGGACAGGGTCCATGTGTTGTTCAGAGATGAATCCAGGTTCATTATGTCGTTTTGTGATGGGCTGGTATGGGTCTGTAGACCAGAAGCTGTTTTTTTAAGATGCCAAACCCATGCTCATCATGCAAGAGTGGTCAACGACTTCTTGAATGCTCTACAAATCACCCGCATTGGCTGGCAAGCCGATTCTCCCGACCTTAACCCCATTGAACATTATGGGATATGCTTGCTCATTAGGTTCAAGATGCCACCCAGCACCTGTAAACGCAGACTATTTGTTCACGGTCTTGCAGCAAAAATGACAGAAAATCACCCAAATCAATATGGACAGGCTTACCAAGTCAATGAAGCAGTGGTGTCTTGCCTGCATCAACGCCAATAGGGGTCACAACCGCTGTGACATGTGAAGAGATTCAGAAATCAATGCCCAAGAATTTTGTAAGTGGGGGTGAGGGACATCACGGTTACATTGTGAAAAATCTTCTTGTCTTTCTGTTTTGAACGCCATCCCAAATCATTGTCAAATGGACCTTGTTTCTCTCTGAATAAACATTTCAACTTTCTGTTTCGGTATTTTTTGATACTAAATAGACAAGAAGTGGCCCTTAACTTTTGTTGTATGCAGATTGTATCTGTATTGTCTACGCTTTTTAATGAAATCTATGTGGTAAATCATGTAGGTCTACAAACTTCGCGAGTCACAAAATCTGTCCTGTGCAATGCAATTTTTAATGTATTTTAATCTGGTTTGATTTAAAACATCTTGAAGTGTTCTACATTTGTAGGATACCGAGAATGATTGTAACAAACAAAGATTGGATTTTATTGAAAAATGCATGTATTTTATGATGTTTCAAACAGAAGGAGGTATTCCTACATGTTCATGTTAATTGGATAGTTTTGCTGGAATGAAAATGTAAAAAAAAATGTTGCTTGTTTTTTGAAAAGACTGTCCTTGCACTGTAGTCCAACATGTTTGTTGAATGAACCTTTCCCTCTGAAGAACAATAACAATGTTTCATATTAAACGCTTGGTGCTGATCATGGTATGTGTTGTAACATTGTTGTTTAGTAGTATGCATGTAATGCGTTTTCTCACAATTATCCGTGATCCATGAAGTTGTTCTACTGAGTGTTCACATGATTGTTATGTAATACGTTTTAAGTTGTGTTTGATGTATATATGGTTTGAAATGAACAGTCTTGAAACTTTGTGTTTGATTGAGTCATTTCATAAAAATGATATTACATTAATAAATATTTCTGTACATAAATACTGTCAATTGTTTGTCTTTTAGTAAGTTACTTGAAATGGTTGGATTGTAAATAGATGAAAGAGATGTTTGAGAAATGTTCATCACCGCATTCACATTCAGTGTTATTATTAGAACTACATTAAAATGACTAGTGGCGTAATTAAATTAATCAGACTTTGTTTATTTATGACTCATGGGTAACTGCAACAGTAGTCTCAGTCTTTGTTTCATTTATTGGAGACTTATCATACATTTCAATTCTGGCAGGATATTGTTCCTAAGCATGATGTATCTGTGGGTCCAATATACCTTTGATCTCTGTGGTGATACCTAATACTAATACTATAACTTCTCACTCATGCATGGTTAGACCATAAACAACTGCTAGACCTCAATAGTACTCCCAAGTGGATTGTGGATTATTAAGCAGAGAGAGGATGTTAAATTGGCTTCAAGGGTTAAGTGAGAGCTTCATCTCTATATTGTCCTGTATCTTCTGTCAGGCTTCTTCTTGTCTCCTTAGAAAGGATGAAAATTTGTTGGGAGAGGGAGAGAGGCATTTTCAGTAGACATCCCCAATTTGTTTGTATTACATGACTTTAAAATACTTTTAATTTAGTCATTGCTGTCTTTATGGACAGAGAACTTGTGTGCATTAAGGGCGGTAAAAAGTCCTTGGTAGTTATTGCATTGCGCAGTCTGACATGATGGCCAGAATTAATATTGTTAATTCCTCGCATATTTTTTTTTGGGTCTATGAATCATCTTTCCATTTAGTTACCTTAATTATTTTAAATGTCCCATGCTTGCTGTTAATTTTAAATGCTTCTGTTTTCCTCTTTGTCAGCTTTCTTTTCCACTTTCTAATACCTGCTACTGCTACTTCTGGTCTTTCTTCTTACCGTTAACCACCTTTTGTCTTACTTAACCCATGGGCAATGAGATGAGCTATACGTTTGAGGGTTGAAATGAACATACAAATTGAACCAACCAAACTCTATACTATTTTTCACAGGCTGATTTACTCTTCATTAATTCTAAGAGAGACATGATTGAGACAGTAATCAATTCTCTTTACATATGAACAATATTAGGAAAATATTTGAATGACACTCAGTTTTTATGTGTTGTTGTTTGTTTTTTTGTTCTAAATAAATGATAAATCTGTTTTATAATATGCTGTGATGAGGAGAACTAGACAGGCATACATCATTAGATTCTGATCAGGCCTAAACATATAGGCCTACTAGAAGAGAATGTCTTTACTTTCTTCCATGAGAATATTTAGAGCGTTATTGTGGATTTGTTGTTGTTTTTTTTGTTTTTGTTTTTTGGGGGGTCGGTATTGTTGTAATTTTTCTGTTTGATTGTTTGTATTATATTGTTATTGGTTGGGTTGTTGTTGGTTTTTGTTGGGTTTTTTTGTTTTGTTTGTTTTTGTTGTTTGTTGGGGGTTTTTTTTATTCCTTGTTGATGTTGATGATGCTGTTGTTGTTTTTGGTATGTGTGTATTTGTGTGTTTATTTCTGTTTCTCTGATTTGACAGTAAATAGGACCTCAAACCTTCAGCCTTTTTTTCTATTTTTGTTTTTATTTCTGCCTTGCCATTGTCGATATCATGCACTCCATCATTTTGTGCATAATAGAGATAAGATAGAGACATAAGTGGATTTAGATAAAAAGGCAGATAGGTGTAGATAGATGGATAAACAGGTAGATATATGTAGAGAAGAGAGAGAGGGGGAGGGAGGGAGAGAGAGAAAGAAAAAAAGAAAGAGAGAGAGAGAGAGACAGACAGACAGACAGACAGACAGACAGACAGACAGACAGACAGACAGACAGAGACAGAGA
>JAOYNN010099399.1:0-11716 GCA_025770095.1 Goniobranchus kuniei | reverse complement strand
TATGTTTTTTTCTCTCTCTCTCTCTCTCTCTCTCTCTCTCTCTCTCTCTCTCTCTCTCTCTCTCTCTCTCTCTCTCTTATTACGCAAGTTTCCGGTTCGCATTGTCGGTAGTGCACCATACTTTTAATCTGATGGTAGAGGGTTCCATTCAATTTGTAGTCATTGTTTTTTAGTTCGAAGGCAAGGGTTTCTGTAATCCTCTTCAGTTAATTAATCTTTTTTTTTTTTCTTATTCAGAAGAATTCAACATTTGCGTATTTCATTTCTGTACCATCTATAAGTAGGATAGTTTCTAACCGTTGTGCATTCTTGACCTACATTTGGGTAGTAATTTTTCACATCAGTGTACTTTACGTAATTGTGTTGTAGGAGACGTGGGGAAAGGGTTGGTGTAATTCAATTCATGGTTTATTTAGTCGATTCTCCCTTATTTTTAATGACAGGAAGGTTATGGACTCCAGCTAGTCTTTAGCATAAATCAGTAAACACAGAACTCTGTTTATTCTTATCAAACGAGAATCATTGACCACTGAAGAGAAAGAAGTGTAGGTTTCTTAAACCAGTATGAAAAGTCCGGCCAGGAAAACATGAAGAAAAAAAAAAGAGAAACACAAAAGATTAAAAATTAAGAAAAGAAAAGAGAAAAAGAAACTGGACACCAAACGAAACTGAAAACAAACAAACTTACATACAATAAACCCTTCTATTCAGCTGTCTTATGAGCACTTGCTATTCGAGATTGTGAGCCAGAGAGAGAGGGGGGGGCGGTTAGAGAGAGACAGACAGACAGACAGACATATGACACACACACACACACACACACACACAAAGACAGACCAACAGACATAAATATTTTGTGATCATGGATGCCAACAACGCAATCAAAATACATGACCATGATGATACGCAGCAAACACATCGGTATTGAACTAGGAATTATAACAAACGCTAATACACCACTTCCCATGCTAGACACATACAAAAACATTTTCTCTCAAACACAAAACGAATGGAATTTGTGCCAAGTCACAGCATTGACAGTAGTTTTCTCTCTCTGAATTCAAGAGATATAAATGCGTGGAAACGGTTCGTCGTTGTATACCTGTGTCATCACACAATGTACCCGAATATTTGCAATAATGGACGTTTAATTTCCTTTGCACCTCACCTACCAAGAAGAAGCTGCTAGACGGACAGATGGACAAACAGGCATGCGGAGACAGAGAAATAGAGACACAATATTGTTTTAAGAGTGTCTATCCTAAATTTTCGTAGAATTCCTTTTTTCATGACACCAAATCATGCAATGCTATATTCTTCATTAAAGACCTATTTATATTGATTGGTGAACAAACACTGCCACGTTTTTGTGTGTAAAAGGATGTTTGTCCATTCACCTTCAGGAAGACAAAATGGTTAGTCTATTCAGTTGTAATATTTTCTATCTCAAAATCGTGACATATCTAAGACCATATTAAGAGAAAGGTTGGAAAGGTTAGATTGGATATTCAGTGATACTGATACATAATGTTTATGATATACATTAAACTAAACTAGAGCAACCATTCCCCAAATTATATCACACACACTTACATTTTATTACAAACACGTTGTAGACATGAGATAAAAATATTAATTGATGAGTTATATCACATTACTGTGAATTTCATGGAGAGTTCAAATGTAAAAACCAAAAAAAACAAAAACAATACCTAAATTGCCATTGTTGAAAAGCGAGATCGCAAACAGACTTGTTTCTGATTCCATAACTTACCTTTTCTGATATTATTCATTTACTTTAGTCCTAGTTATACTTGTCTTGTTTTGGAAATAAATCAGTTCAGACAGACTTCAAGGATGACCTAATTACGATGAAAATCATATCACCAATTTCATCATTTGCATTTCATGTTTGCTTTCTTGTACTTGTGACGAAGAGGAACAACAAGTTGCATGATTTTTCAATTAATTGTTGTGTGACAGAAAAAAATCTGAAAGTACTACGTTTCCATTTCTTCTATTGGAGGTTCAATTGATTACCTGATATAATGTTTCTGCATGTATATCTCCAAGAGAAGCCTTATCAAAGTGACAAAGCTGTTTCATCTTTTCCGTTTCAATCTGATCATTTCTGATCATTTGGTCAAGCTGCACGGGGGAAAAAAATGCAATCATTGCACTTTCCCAACCATTGCCCTTAACATTTATTTTAGTTGCATTCGTGTAATTCGTTCCTCGCCGGGGATACTTCCATGATGCATAAGCAATAAAGAATATGTAGGAGAAGAGAAGTAACTTCATGTAGATGGATACATTAATCTAAACACAGTATGTTAAAAAATTGGCCAAACAATTAAGGGTACAGACTTTCTTTGAGCACCGATCAGCCTGATTATATTTTCACAGAAGGCATATATCGTTTAGATTTAATCGCTTTTGGCGTCAAATGTCAAGTACAACAAATATACAATCATATTATAAGAAACAAATCCGTGACCTGGACGACATTTTAAAGTCAGAAATGAAAAATATGATTACGTTTTACCCCACCGAAGGTGCCGTTTTGGTGCAGTGTAAATCCTCGAAAACTAAACAGAAGCTGAGAAAATCTCGCCAACGTGCATTATTTGTCGCACGTATTCGCCGTAGTCTGTGACCTTAGCGTTGTGAAGCCGATAGCAACATTCTCCCGCATAAGCCGTGACCCTTGGGGTTTTGATTTTGATTCTTCAAATTCTTGGCAGATAACCAAAGAAGGAGAAAAACAAAGGTACAATATATTTCTAATCTAGATCTAGATACGGTATCTCGATCTCGATGTAGATTTAGGTTTAGAGCAGGGGTCTCCAAACTTTTTCCTCCACAGGCGAAATTTGTATTTTCCAAAAGTTTGGAAGGCCATATTCAAGGGCATGAAACATTTTGTATGTACAGAAATTAAGTATAATTGACACCAGTTAACTTAAATTGATGTGACTTGGCGGGCCACATTTTTTGCAGTCGCGGGCCGGATTTGGCCCGTGGGCCATAGTTTGGTGACCTCTGGTCTAGAGTTTTGTGAAGACGTAGGCAAATAGAAAGAGATCGTCTCCTCCTCTCACGCAGTCTTTAACTCACATTTAGCCTGCGCACTTCTTTTTGACTTGAAAGTAAAGACTGCATGAGAGAGGGAGAGATGGTCCCTTTCCATTTGCCTTTCTCTCCCATTCGAAGAATGGGCTTACTCTAGTATTACGTAAAATGTATAATGAATAAGTCACCTTGAAATAACGCTGATTGTTTTCAAGCGTCAATAGCTTGGGCACAACTTGTAATCTGGCGTTTGACAGAGAAGGGGTTAAAACTAGAAAATCATGCACCTGAATGCCCTAGTCTGGAGCAATACAGTGCAGAGCTTCCTTTGTAAAGTCTTAGAATCGTTACAACACCTTAACCCATTAACTACCAAGGGTTGATAAGTTTGGAATGCATTTGTAATGTTTGGCCCCTTTCAACCTACTCGAAAACCGAGCATATGGTTATATCAGGACCCATTCCGTGTTCATCCCTCTTCACATAGAAGGACGACGGTTTGATCACGACCGAATCAAAAGATGTGATCACATGTCCTGCAACGCCTTTTATAAAGCGATGCTCGTGTAGTTGTTCGCCCGGCTGGCCTGATAAAGTAAGGAGGCGATGCATCGCGATTGGTTCACAGCTATGGGGGCTCAGGTTCACAGGCTTCTTTAATCTATGATTCTATGATAGCCTAGGCCTACCATTGGCTGAAGTGGAATGGTCATTGGACTGTTGCCTAATTTGCATATTAAAATCAGATGCTTTGCCCAGATGGGAAGGCTTGTCTTTATAAATTTATATATTATAAGATATAAGATTATACAATTATATTGTATCATAATATTAAAGACCTTAGTTCATATCAGATTTAGATCTAACTCTAGATCTGCTGGCAGATCAAGAAAATCAGATCAGGTGATGAGGTGTTGTAGAAATGATATTTTTCAGATTGAACTAGCTCCATAGATCTAGGGTTCTTTTCACTGATGTAGAATTTATTATAGGTCCCCTGCCCTTACCCATTGCCAGTTCCTAGTTATATCAGGAGCCTGGGGGTAATTCTTAGCCTAGCTACTTCTATTACTATTACAAGAATATTACAATGTGTTCATTCCGTTTTGTTTTATATTCATCATCATCGTCCTCCTGGCCTGTCTACTACCACATGCGGCCTCCCTCACTATCCTTCACATTGATATCCTTTCATGAGCAACTCTATCTGCCTCAGTGGCCCGTCTTTGTAAGTAGTCTCTGATGTCATCTATCTACCTGGTTGTAGGCCTTTTTCTTCCCGTTTTCTTCTCCATTCTTACCTCCATTATAAGTTTTACCAAAGGTGTCATGCCTTTTTAGGTATTAAAAGTAATGTAACATTCTTGTTTTTATGGTGTTCAGTAGCCATTTTGGTTTTATGTCATGGTCTTTTAGAATATCTTCATTTTTGCTGTCCAAGAATTCGTAGCATTTTCCTGTAGCATTTCAGTTTGAAATAGCATATTTTTTGTTTATCTGTTTTTGATATTGTCCAACCCTTACACCCGTTTATTATTTTCATTTTGGTTTATTTGCTTTAACCACTCCAAAAAATGTCTAGTTTTTTTCATTTGTGCTATTGCTATTCCTGCTCTGCTTTCTATATGTTTTATATTACACTGATAAAACTTTGCTGTTAGGACTTTGATCCATCAGTCATGGAAATTGGTCTTTTTTGATAGTCTGCTATGCCAGTATTGATTTATCATCGAGAGTTGGCAGCTGAAACCAATAAAAGTGGATTTGACTGTAGGATATTGTATTCACTAAATAAGTCCGGTATTATTTTTGTTACTTTTCTCAACTTATCTATACAGATCAGGTATTTCATTCTTTATTTTACCATCAATTTTACCAAAACAACAGTATTATACATGCATTTATTTGTCCTGTTTGTTGATGAAGAATCACTGAATTTTTAAAAAACTTGTTAGAAAATGTAATCTGCTTAGATCATCTCTCCATGTGAAAGAGGAAGAAAATGCTCACCAGGCCCAGCTCTTCTGGTGCTCACTTAAGAAAATTCTTTTTTTTTTCTTTGTTTCTTTTTTTCTAATCTCAAATCATAATACGGTGGTAGGATTTGAATGTGTTGTAGTTTACTCCTATTGACAAAGGACAATACACTCAGAGTTCCAGTACATGTATGCAAGTATTGCAAGTTGTTTATGTATAAAAATGCGTGGCAGTTGAAAATGGCAAGGGGCTGGCTGAAAAGCTGCTGCTTTGGCCAAATAAATTGTTATCTTTTCTTCCGTCCATCCCTTCTTCCACAGCCCTCTGACAATTCTGCTCATTTGTTTCTGGAAGGGAACTGGCACAAATCTTGACAAGAAGTACAGTGCCTGGACCTATAATTTAAACAGGTGACCTGTTAGGGAAACCCATGATCAGAAAATCTGGGTGTATATTGGTCCAATACAAAATCAAAATAAGATATCAGTGGAAAATGTTTGCTTTGCTGTGTGTATATAATTGTCTGATATTATGGTGCAAACTCTAACATCTCATGCATTTTAGTTCGTGTCTTGTTGAAGAGATAAAAATAAATAAATGAATGTCAAGATTGATGTCATACAGTTGTAAACTGTTTGCAGAATTTTATATTTATAAGTTTGACAGTTTAGATGGATTGAGGTGCTTGTCTCAGGAGGTGCTCCTGCCATTGATGGTACTTAAATTAACTTCCCAATTAATTGCAACAGTTTCTCTGATGCAGATATAGTTCTATATAAAAATCTCACCTTGCTTCAAATAATTACAACACGATAACACTTTGATATTTTGTCATCGTTCCAGTGCTGTAAAACTTTAAAAGAAAACCTGTCTGTGAAATGTTCAGGCTCTAGTAACAGAGGAGAAGGATGTCTGAATAATTTTTACTTTTATTTCGAGTCTCCTAGTTACTTTTAAACTTGAAAAACACCACAGAGATGATAACTCATGCGATGACTGAAAAGATCAGGAATAGGGACACATAGAGGAAGATTGTAGACAGTATTGTTGTGACATCAATTCGGCAGAGGCCCACAGAGATACAAATGAATACCCCAAGTTCCAGGCACAAAAGAGCAGTGTAGTGTTTGCAATTCAAGCAATCACATGGAATGTGCACCAAATATCTCGTCTACAAATCTGAATGCATTCCACTAAATGTCACCCAATACAGAATCGCTCTGAACCACAATGCTTCTTTAAAAAATGACTAGAAGTAGCACCTAAAAAAAAAAAGTTTTCTGAAGGGAAAATTTAAAGAATTTACGAACGCGTCAAAAAAGCATTTAAAATGACTAATAAATATTGTAATAATAAAAGGTAAAAGGAGATCACCATGTTTTGTAGAAACATTTTTATCATATGTCATATTTACGAAATTTCAACAATAAATTTAATAAGCAATCATTTTCACCTTCAATACTTTGTTTGCTTCTCAATTATCTGTTTTATAAACAGCAATTACTTAGGGTGGGAGTGGGAATGAATCTGATGGAGGGATAATAAATTACAAATAATGCAAGGATTGGTGACAAAAACACTAAGTTCATTTGTCGAAGTGCTAGATAATTTCCAAAATTTGAAGGAAAAGAACAATGTAGATCTACAAAAAGTGGAAGAAAAGACTAAAGATGCCCTTAAATTGACAGTGGCAATGTATTCAGAACTGAATCAAAGAAGGCTGGAAAGCATGTACAGTAGTGCTGACCTATAGCTGCACCTGCTACAGCGGGACCATCCTTACATGGGACCTCATGGCAATCCCCTTTTTTTTTCTTTAGTGAAAACTCTATTATATTACCTGTGCTTGGGTTTAGTAGTTGAGTGGGACAGGAAAAGGCCCAAACACTAATACAATGGGAATGATTGAACACGCTTTGGATAAAAAAAAAATAGAGGGTTGGTTTTCTTTATTTCCTTTTTTCTTTTTTAGTAAGCCTTGTAAACGGTACCAGAGTTATGTCCTCAGCCTGCGTCTTCTCTAGGCCAAACCCTAATATGAGCCTTTGTTGGTGCTCACTGAGTAGGTTCAGGAGTAAGGGTGTGTGTGTGTGTGTGGGGAGGGTGACTGTACGTGGTCTCAAACTTGCTAGTCAGCTGTATGCGGCACTGTTATTGACTAGCTATACTAAGTGATGATTGAGAGGCACCTTAGCCTTGACGATAATGTCGACTAATAGAAAATATTACAGATTCTAGTTATCTAGATTGCCAGTAAACACTGTTTTATGTAATGTGAATGAGGGAGGTGGATGAAGTAAAGGGGTGACTAGAATAGGTGGGTTTAACATTGTGACCAATGCGTGGAAGTGTGCACATAGTGTGTTTAAGTTTGTGTGAGTTTTTTTGTTTTTGGTTTTGTTTTCTTGTTGGTTGTTTTTATTTTGGCGAGGTTACATCTAGGCCTAGATATTGAGTGTGGCGTGACTTGCTAAAAGGAAGAAGAGGGAGTGTCATCAACACTGTGTATACATGTTCTTCTGGAACGAGAAGTCCCGCTATAGTCATGTTCTACTGTATAAAGGACCAGCAGAGGATTATTCAGCTTTGAAACCTTTTTGTCGCAAACCCAGAAAATAACCAATCCACAGAGATTTTGTTTGAATCAGAATTGATAGATCAGATGAAAGAGTTAGATGATGAATCATGGGCTTACCAAATGCTGGGAAAAGTCACAGCCGGGCTGACAAGGCGTTTCGATTCGGGGAAGAGACAACCAGCAGGCCAGAAACTATGGTTTCATCAACAAAGAGAAAGTAAACAACAATGCTCAAACCTGGAAATACAATCAGAGAAAGTGACAACACTGGCAGGACAAACCCCAACTGTGGCATTGAACTCATGTAATGATAGTGAAAGACACTTTAATTATATGAAGGAAGTAGAGAACAACATTTTCCTCCGAACATATCCAGATGTGTCTTTTCGTACTATTCTCAATCTGAAAGAATTCAATAAGATTGTAAATAAAATTTGCTTTACAATGGAGACTTTAAAATCAACATTGACTTTGGTCTGGAAAGATTGCTTTTTCGCTTCAATATACATATATACCTTAAAGATGCTTATCAGTAGAGTCCTGTGAGGGAGGAAAATAAAACATATTTTCGATTGCAATTTGAAGGACGCCTCTTTGAGTACCAATGTCTTATACTGATAGCCCAAGAATTTTTACCAAACTCACCAAAACCCTTATGGCAACTTCAAGAAGTCAAGGATTTTCAATTAGCATCTATATTGATGATGTACTCCTAAGAGGGACTCACAAAGAGATATTAAAAACAAGATGATCAAACCATGAAACTATTAGGGTTTACCATACAACTACACACGTCTGTTTTCAAAGGCACAAAGGTCATTGAGTTTTAAGGCTTCATTATTGACTGGAAAGTTTTGGGTTAAACCCACTGCTGGCAAATCAAAGAAATAGTTTATGAGTGCAATGAAATTATGCACAAAAGAACACGTACAATCCAAACTCTGTCAGAAATTGTTGGAAAATTGGTTGCTCTTGAGCCTGGCAATCTATGCTAAACTGTAGTACAAAAGGCTGGAGAATTTTTAAAATAAAATGCTGAAAAAAATGTAAAGGAAATTACGTGTAGAAGGAGGCAAAGATCAAGTTGAATGAAGATTGCAAAGAAGATTTGAAATGGTGGTGTGAAAATACAAGTTACTTCCCTAAGCCTATAAATCAAGGTCAAATCAGTCATACTCTTTAAGTGTGATGCATCATCAGATGGATGGGGGATTTACAATGAATCAATGGGGACTACATCAGGTGGTTTATGGTCAGAACAATAAAGGAAATGTCATATAAACTAATTAAAACTTATGACTTAAAAATTTGCCTACCAAGGTTTTGTAAGGAATGATCCAATTGTCATGTTCCTGTGTTCTCAGACAATTCCACTGCTGTATCTTACCTAAATAAAATGGGAAGTGATAAAGACAAAATTAAATGCCCTTGTGAGAGACATTTGTCAATGGTGTAAAGATATAAACATTTTCATCCCACTCTCACATATTTGTGCACTTTTGATTGTGGAAAGTGATACTGAATCAAGAAAATATAAACCAAAATTGGAATGGTCATTATCACATGAAATTTTTTCAGCAAAACAGTCTAAAGCTACTGGACGTCATAGGAGTGAACTCACCCTTTTTTCATGCGCTTTGACAGTTATACTCAGTTTTACTAAGTCAGTCGGATTATTCAAAGAAGAAGAAATAAATTTGTAAATATGTCTATAGATCCAGTTGCCTCAAGACCGAATAACAAATTGGAGAAATATTGTTCATGGAAACCAGATCCTTATGCTGTAGCCATTAACTCCTTCCACTTCAACTGGGGGTCTATACCTTTAGGTTACTGTTTTCCATCTTTTTGCTTGATTCCCTATGTTTTACAGAAAGTGGAACATGAAGTAGTAGGTACAGTTTTGATTGCCTCTTTGTGGTCAACTCAGTTGTGATTTCCAAAACTGCTTAGTTTATTGATTGAATGTCCTATTTTCTTACCCAATAAAGATGATCTTGTCAATCCTGTCAACAGAAGAATTGAGAAAAGTTGGGGCTGGTGGTATGGAGGTTATCAGGAGTAAAATTGAAGACTTTGTATTTTCAAAGCAAGCTACATGTACCTCTATGTTCATGGCATCTTGGAGAAGTAACACTACCAAACAATATAACTCCTATATTAAGAAATATTTCAGATATTGTAATGAAAAGGAAATCAATCCAAATAAGAAGGATATAAAAGAATTTGTGGAATTTCTTTCAGAACTGTTCAAAGAGGGTTTTAGTTATAGTAGCATCAATATGGCAAAAAGTGCCATTCAAGCTGTATTCGTAAAGAATTGTCAAATCATGAAAAGAATTATTGAAGAGATTTATGAAGCGTATTTTAAACTGTAGACCTAGCCTGCCTAGATACAGGTCTTCTTTGGTAGATAACTTTTTTTTGTGTTCTAGCATCATGGGGATTACCTGAACAGCTTAGCTATCAGAAATTAAATATTAAAACAGCAGTTATGTTGCTTAACCTATCTGGCAGAGGGGCAGGGTGTACTGTATCCATTGATTTGAGTGATGTTGTAATAAGGTTCAGAAAGTTTTCAAAAATTCAATCTTATAGTGAATATTGAGAATTGACATCCGTCAGCAGAGAAGAAACATCCTAGAAAAACAACCAAGAAAGTAGGCTCCCTAATCGGCGATGCAGAAGATGTAAAAAGACGAAAACAGCTGTTGATTGCCGCTCTTAACAAACTTAACAGCCTTTGGATACGGGACGTTAAAGTGAAAGTAAATTGTGAGAATGAAATTGTACAGAGCACGGGTAAAATCCATCCTTCCCTGTTAACTGCGCACATGGGCACTGACAAAATTACCAACAAATCATTAAACTAGAAATGCAACGACAACGAAAAAACTCCCTCCATCTTTATTACTCAAAGTCGCTGGCGCTTTTTAGGACATACTGTATACTGTACTGAGACAAAACATAATATTCCCGCTAATACTAATAAAGCCATTCAACTTCACTTAAGCAAATTTGAAAACAAATTCAGAGGAAGTCCAATCACATCTATTGCCACAACCATAAGTAAAGAAATCTCTCAAATCGATCCTACCCTAAAGCTGAAAACACTGGAAGATCTGCCCAGAACCGCAAAGAATGGAAACAGCTGACAAAGAAGATCGCCGAAATTGCTGAGGTGTCCTGCTACGATGAACAAGATGCGAACAGCAATTAAGTCAAGTAAGTCAGTCATAAATAATGATGTCTTGACTATTCAGTAGGATATAAGTTCGCTTACCAAGACTTCAGTTCCTAGTAAGCATGTCCCTGACTGGTATAATATTAAACGATTTTCCAGGCAAGAATTGATGCGTATTAGAAAGTTTAAAAGTATACCTGAAGAAATCAACAGAACATAAGAAGTCAGATGAAATATTAGTTTAGTTATTAATGTTTGGCTATTTAAGGGAATCTCGAGGGATTCCATTGGTAGATGGACAAAATCAGTTATGACAGAAGCTGGGATAGATATGAATATTTTTAAGCCACACTCAGTTAGATCAGCAGTAGGGGCGGCGTGTAAGCTTTCAATTTGGCTGTGCACATTGCAAGCCTGATGTAAAATGATACAGGCCTATAACAATTCTAAGTTTTAAATGCGATGGTAAAAATTACCACCGGTTCAGAAGGACTAATGAATATCTAGTACATTGGTGAATAACATTCTAAATGGAATTTTTTTTTGCAAGTGAAACAATAATTAATATTTGTTGCGTTGAGCAAGCTGTTAACTATTCGACCGTATGATGAGCAAATAGCACATTGAAGGGTATTCAATACAATGGCAAGTACCCGTACCGGTAAGTCTTAAAGTAATGAAAAGATAAAAGTTTTTAGCATTAAGCCGTATGACTGACTTACTTGACTTAGGGGTCTTTCGCATCCTTATCATCAGATGAGGACGCGCCGTCAACCCGCACGATCTGCTTTGTCAGTGCCTTCCACTTTTCCCGGTCCTGTGCGAGGGATCTTAGGTGGTTCAGATCTTCGCTTGTTCTTAATGATAAGTTTGAATCGAACCGGGACAAGTCCTTGTTTAAGACC
>JAOYNN010099288.1:0-11717 GCA_025770095.1 Goniobranchus kuniei | reverse complement strand
CTCTCTCTCTCTCTCTCTCTCTCTCTCTCTCTCTCTCTCTCTCTCTCTCTCTTACGGGAGAGAAATTTCAAACTGCCGGCAGGCCTTAGCCAACTTTTTGCTAGAGACAGAAATGCACAAACTTCATTTAGCATGCACGTCGGCACATGCTGGCGATAGGTTTCAAAAACGCGCATCAATGATGACAACATCCTCTGACCATTGGATTCGGCTGCTTGGAAATTGTGACAGATGTTGATTGGTGAATGCAAATCCTGGATATCATTTTTCACTCTTTTTTTTCACGGTAATTCAAAAAGTCTGTAAGAGAGGGCAGTGAATCTGTAAATCCGTATGGCCTCAATTTTTCAGAAAAAATCTATAAGATACAGATTTAATCCTTATGAATGGCAGGTCTGCTTCCCCCCTGGCCATGGTGAACACTGCTTGACTCTTAACACTGGGGCAGTATCTTATGAACTTTTCTTAGTTTGTATTATTGAGAGAGAACTGATTTGAAAAAGAGCAAAAGTGTACAGTTGAGTCCTCTTATGATAAACCCCTTGGGACCATGCCAAAGGGTTTATTACCTTAAGCAAGGCTTATCTTATCCATTTCCAATATGAACTAAAGTAAGAATCTACAGGCCTGTTGTAAATCTAGCAAGGTGTTGTGATCTTCGGTATCCATAAAGGAAGAGGAGAGGAGACCAGGGATGGGTGCTGAAGAATAACACCAGCCAAAATTGGCCTTAAGGGTATGAAAAACTTTCAAAAACCCTTCCACCCACTGGCTGTCTTGGTGTCGAAAGACAGGCCAGGATGACATGAAAAGTTTATTTTAAGTGGACAGAGGGCGACGGAGAGCGATTCACGTTTATTTTCACCGGACTTTGATTAGTAGACCTGTGTAGAGGAAAAATGGGATTGGGCAAAAAGTTCATCTTAACCACTATGTTATCTTAAGCGAGTTTATCTTGATTGGACTCCACTGTAGTAGCTAGATCTAATCATTACATTTGTTGAAACTTTTAATTTCATTTGCCTGCATTCATTTCACCCGTATGGTATGCACAGTGTGGAATTAATACATTATATGCCTCTGCAACACAATTTAAAGGACAGGATAAAATTCATTTAACAACATTTATTCTATCAATTCCAACAGTGACAGGAATTTACCTCCTCTTGCATGATGGGATCAGTAATTTTGACATCTCTCAGGACAGTTGGGGCGATGTACTGTTCCGTTTCATCTTCCTCACCTCCAATGGCAACGTTACAGTTTTCCTTCAATTTTTTCACTCTCCTGTTTCATGGGAAAAAAAGAAAAATGAAAATTGTAAACATGATGGCTTATTTCTGAACTTCTTAATGTAATACAATGATTGAAAAAGATCAGAGTATTAGCATCTGAACATTTGTTAACCTTTATTTTGCCACCCATTCTTCACACTGCTGCCCACCCTTGACACCAAGTTCAGAGGTCGTATGAAAAGTTAACCATGAAAAAAGAAAAAAATCAAATTGTCCACACATTAGACAACCTTATACAATTTTCAGGTCAAACTTAAAATGAACTGAACCATACAATGTCAAATTTTCCCAATCTAAATGAGTTATTTCCTTGCCTCAAGATTATATAAGAGGGGCACATTCTGAGTATCAATTGCATAAGGAAAACCCTCACATTTATCATTTATTTCTTCTCCTTCTACCAACAACTGCCATTTACGTTTGGAGAGGGACATATACTTGAAAAACGAGAAAAAAAAAAAGCCCTTTCCACTAATAAAAGCTTCCTCATGGAAATTGGTGTAATACTTACGCAAAGTGCCTTTGATTAATGATTCGTGCATAGCTGTCAGACTTTTGAGGGTTTTCAGAGTAGAACTCTTGAAGAGTTTCTTTCAGTTTTACCAAAAGTTCCTCCTGCAGATGGAATAAATGAAAAAGCATACTGTTGTGTTACAAACTGAAGTGATAGCTTATCTTTCAAAGACGCATTTCAAAGGTGTGAAACATATCTGCCTCTTTCTTCAAAGATAAGCAGTTGACAGGTATAGCACTAAGCAAATGGTGATACCAACTAGTCTTAAGCCAATGACACTTCATGGCTATGTTGCAACATGTAAATCACAGTCTCACCTGAATTGCCGGAGTGCACATGACGTAATCCGGAGCAATACAAGTCTGGCCAGCATTGGTAAACTTTCCCCATGATAATCTTTTAGAGACTGTCTTCAGGTCAGCTGTGCTATCAATATACACAGGGCTGAAAATATAAACAAAAAAAAGGATACCAATCATCACAATTGTCATTTAAAGAGATAAAGATAATTCATTAAATCCTTACAAAGAGTAAGTGCCTTATGTAATGAAAACAAAGCTTAAAAATAAACATTGCATTTAGTTACGCTTTCCAGCATTCTAAGAAAAGTCTCAAAGCGCTTTACAATTCTTTACACCCTAGCAGGCATATTCTTGGGGAGTACACGGTAAAATGTAACACATTCAGCACAACAATACCATCCTATTGCTAGGTACTCAGTAAACATCTGAGTCGAGCGAAGCAATTACATCTCTTCTTCCAGATTATCCCTGATTAAGGTGCCACAGCAGTTCAACTCAACTGTATTAAAGGTTCTTCATAATGTTTTGACGGTTTGTTTTTTTTTTAAGAGTATTTGCCTTTCCCCTTGGGTAAATATTGATCATACAGAAAAATCTTGCTACTATGACTGACCACCTAAAAAATCCTGCAAACTGCAATCTTCTGATTGACCATTTTTAAAGTGAAAAAAATAAATAAATAAAATGGAGAGAAAAAAAAAAAAAAGGACAAAATGAAATCAAAACTTAAACGAAGAATTAAAAGTCCCCAAGAACCACAATAATCTGTTAAAGTATGGTTATATAGGAAGGAGAAAACATTATTACATGTGCTTTGAAGTTAGAGACCTTCAGAACTCAAGACTCTTTTCAAGTCATTCAATCTAAGAGGGAAACAAATTACAGGGGTGAAAGAGTAAGAATACTAAGCACAAACCTTTTCCACCCAGTTCCAAGAGTCTAAGACGAAGAGAGAAAAAAATTACAGGAGTGACAGAGTAAGAATATTAATCACAAACCCTTTTCCACCCAGTTCCAAGAGTCTAAGACAATGAGAGAAAAAAAATTACGGGCTGAAAGAGTCAGCATATTAAGCACAAACCTTTTTCCACCCAGTTCCAAGAGTCTAAGACTAAGAGAGAAAGAAATTACAGGGTTGAAAGAGTAAGAATATTAATCACAAACTTTTTTCCACCCCGTTCCAAGAGTCTAAGACTAAGAGAGAAAAAAAGTACAAGGGTGAAAGAGTCAGCATATTAAGAACAAACATTTTTCCACCCAGTTCAAAGAGTCTAAGACTAAGAGAGAAAAAAATTACAGGGGTGAAAGA
This sequence comes from Goniobranchus kuniei, assembly GCA_025770095.1. Lineage (NCBI taxonomy): Eukaryota > Metazoa > Mollusca > Gastropoda > Nudibranchia > Chromodorididae > Goniobranchus > Goniobranchus kuniei. The sequence continues at coordinate 8,297 of JAOYNN010099288.1, read as the reverse complement.
GTAAGAATACTAAGCACAAGCCTCTTTCCACCCAGTTATAAGAATCTTAGACTACAAGAGAAAAAAATTACTGGGGTGAAAGAGTAAGAATACTAAGCACAAACTTCTTTCCACTCAGCTCAAAGTCTAAGAGAGGAAAAGTTACAGGGGTGAAAGAGTACGAATACAGAGCACAAACGTCTGTCCACCCAGTTCCAAAAGTCTAAGAGAGGAAAAAATAAAGGGGGTGAAAGAGTAAGAATACAAGGCACAAACCTCTTTCCATCCAGTTCTAAGAGTCTTAGAGGGGAAAAAAATAACATGGCTCAAAGAGGAAGAACACTAAATACAAACCTCTTTCCACTCAGCTCCAAGAGTCTGAGAGAGGAAAAATTATAGGGGTGAGAGTAAGAATACTAAGCACAAACCTCTTTCCACCCACTTCCAAGAGTCTAAGAGATAAAAAAAATTAGGGGTGAAAGAGAAAGAATACTAAACACAAACCTCTTCCCACTCAGCTGCAAGAGTCAAAGAGGAAAAATAACAGGGTTGAAAGAGTAAACATACTAAGCACAAATCTCTTTCCATGCGGCTCCAAGAGTGTAAGAGAGTAAAAATAAAAAAGGTGAAAGAGTAAGAATACGAAGCACATACCTCTTTCCACCCAGTTCCAAGATGACAGGAGTCAAATGTTTAGAAGCAGCTGCCATGACAATTCTTCCCACAGCGCCATTGCCGGTGTAGAAAACCAAATCAAATTTTTCAGTTAACAGCTCAGTAGTCTCTGGAACACCTCCATTTATTATTTGGACACAGTCCTTTTATATATGAAAGGGAAGGGAAAAAAAGGATTTGATTTATTTATAAACCATTTTTCAATGATAACTCCATCAACATTGTCATTAGCATCACCATCACCACCATCATCCTCATCGCCATCATCAAGATATCCATTGCAACCAGACGAATTTCTCTTGATTCATATTATGATACTTTCAACCATCATAATCATCAGTAACCTCTACCTCTCCTCCTTCTCTTCCTCCTCCTCCTTTTTTCTTCTTTAGATTACCAATTGCACCATCGCCCCCACCACGACCACCATCGTCAGCATCATAAGATATTGATTGTAACAAAAATAAATCTCCCTTGCGGATTATAAAGAAAAGAATTTGAATTGAATGGAATGAACCAGTTTTAAAACAAGCATCATGGCATGAGATTCTAAATTTTTCTGCCAAACTTCTAAAAGACAATTTCACCAATGCTTGTGGTCATTGTGCTTCTTCTTCTTCATACATGATACTGACTGATTAAGTTAGACTGAGTATTACTGTCAGTGCGCATGTTTGGTTGATACTATCTACAGTGGAATCCGCTTAATGCAACATTGTCTGACTGCCGGTATTATGTCGTTTTATCTGAATGTCATATAAATCATAACAATAGAGAATAAGAGGAAAATACTCATGAACTACATGTATGTATGTCGTACATGTTATAACATTCACACAAAAAATTGAGAAGACCTACCTATGCGCTAGTGAAGCATAAGGCTTACTAATTTAATGTTCCACTCAGGTAAGCCCTACTTTTCAGCTAGAAGATGGCTATTTTTGTCCTGTAATCATTAACTCTGACCGAATCGGGATGTCGCATTAAGCAAAATGCGTAAAACTTATGTCCCATTAAGCAGCGGTTTCTTACTAGGGATAAATAAGGAAAGAATTCAGACTTTGAAATTATGTCGTATTGACCAGAATGTCATATTTTCTGATGTCGTATTAAGTGGATCCCACTGTAGTTTTTTTTCCTATGTCTGAGGGTAGTTGACTTGGACAGCATTTTTAGGCTACTGATGCATTTGACAGAGAGATGCAGGTTGTTGCGTAATCTTAAATCTTATGGGAAAAACAAGCGTATGTGGTTGTCAATTATGGATCTTGGCAGGGTGAAAGTTTGATTCCCTGTCTAATTGTACGCCTGTTTGGGTCCAATTCTGACTTTCTAAAAAACTGCAACTTTTATTCTGTCTCTCTGCTCCTAGCCTTTAATTATGTCCCACCAGTTGTAAATTGTAATTATTGGTTATAAATCTGATGGCATTCTTTAGTACTTTCTCTAGTTCTTCTGTTTGATTTGGGTTTTTTTTTAAACAAGGGTCCCAGACTTGACATCCATGTTCTAGCACAGGTTTTACAAGGACTATATAACACGTTTCCTTTAAAGGTTTAAGCTAATGTAAGACTTTAAGCTGGGAATCCATAGGCATGATACGGCAGATGTATGTTTGTGCGTGCTGTCCTATGCATGCACACAAATTAGAGACATTGACAATCATTGTGTCTCCATCGCAACCCCCACCCCCCAACACAAAAACACAGACCCGCACACACACACTGAAAGGAATCGTTTTCTATTTTTCCTACAAAAGGTAATATAGTATAAATGGTACACCAGAAAGTATAATGCATGAAAATGAATATCCCAAGTTTGGACACAAACAACATTTTATAGATATGCAAATCAGATGGGCCGGGGACATACTCGTATTAAAATGTTGTGTTTTACATCTGACAGGAGATAAGCAAGTGTCTTGTGACTTTCACTCCTTCAGAATTTCCTGCACCCAAAATTGATGCTGTCTTCGTTGTCTTTTACCCGCTCTCTTCTTAGCCAGAACTAAAATCATCAGCAGTAATCGCCCTTCATCACAAGCCTAGACAGTTTTGACTGGGTAGGTGTCATATCGAAACACAAAAAAAAAAAGCGCAAAGCTGTCCCGCACCATGGCTATGGATTCAAACATTGAAAGCTGCCGCCTGTGAAACTGCACATTTCATCCCTCTGCCATACCTTCGTCATTGTTTGACTTTTTCTATTATGGCCTACTTCCAACTTAAGCCAAAATACAGCATAATCTTCTTACTCTATGATTCTCATTATGGTGAATCATTTGGGGAAAAAAAGAAGTAAAAAGTGTACTGAAAGACAATAAGTCACCGTTTTCTTTTTATATTTCTATAAAAGGCATATAAAAGAAAAAAAAAGAGCTGGGCCAAATTGGTAGCACCATGGCAATATCTTGGGTATTATGCTTGTGTGCTTTTCTTACATTTTTGTCACCCACATATTTGCAGCAGGAAAGTAGATTAAATTGTTATTGATAAAAATGAAGGAATTCTTATCTCATGACTCATACATTCAGAAAACACATGGTTTTTCTTGAACTGTAGCACCTTATCATGGAATTTCTACAGGAAGTGTTCTTTTATATCTTTTTTTCTAAAAAGCCCAACCTTTTATTCTTTCTTTATTCACTTTCTTACAAAATATTGTTTTCTTAATTTAGTTATTTCTAAAATCTTTTCCCAGTTGTACCATAACCACACACCCTGTTACCTGATCCAAGTATTTTGGAATGGTCTCTTCCAGAAACTTGGAAGTGTGTTCAGTAAGTTCTGACGGCTTGACAATGGCACAATTGCCTGTAGAAAAAAATATGGTAACTTAATGTTAAATCATATGTTTAGTTCTTAAATGGTAAAGACGTTTCTAACTACTGGGTCTTCCATTCATGGTTTAGAAAATGGAAGTTCAAGTCGTGGAAAGCATAACATATGTCATGCCAAATAAACTGCATATTCCATAAATGGCTGTAATGCATGTAAAAGAGAAACATGGAAGAACTGAGAGGATCCCTTTCCACCATGACTAGGAAAGTGGGTAATGTAGATCCAGAATTCAAACTTTGACCCCACTTAGTGATAGCAGTATGAACATGTGGTTTCTTTTATTTTTGTCACTTTGATGTGAAAATTGTTACCACATTGGCTGAGGGGAGACAACAACAAAAAACAACTAAAAACCAAACAACAAAAACCCACACAATTCTCCAGTTATCTCCCCATAACACCTCCCTGGACATCAGTTTTTTGGACTGAATCCATGCCTTAGTCTCAACCGAAGGTGCGGCTGAAGATTTGTTGGCACTACACTAAATGTTATGGACTGAGGCGCCGCTGAAGGTTTTAGGGTTTGCCGGCCTGTGTGGAGTGCAGTTGTAGGTGAATGGGGTGCAGGTGGGGAGGGGAGGAAGTATCATGTCATGCAAGTTTATTGAGTTATTTCTTTTAAAAAAAATAATATTCAAATAAAAAAAATACTTAGTGGTTGGTATCAAACTTATGGTAAATTTGACGCTGGAACGATTCTGACATTTAAAAAGCAAATTTTCACACTTTTTGTAATTTTATTTTAACCTCACCCCTTTAGGCTGTACTAACAATTTCAGCCAGTGAGGATGATTTTCAAATAACTTTCTTTTGGCAGACATAATTTATAATAAACTAGTATGTGTCTGAATGAGAAAATGTACCCAAATTAAATTGTGCATTTCAAACCTCTACTACAAACACATCACAATCACTCGTAACCTGTCCTTTTTCCATACTCTGATGATAATAGCAAAAGTTTGCTTAGGATGCCTGCACTGCACTAAATCCGAAAACACAATCAATTTACGAAAAATTAAATTAGCAAAAACATAATCTGTATTCAACCCACTGCTAAAGGTAAAGGATCAACCATAATGAGAACAAGAGGTTTCCCAAATGAAAACAACAAGAAAATCACTAGGTTTAATTATGATAACAAAACACAGAATTAAAACAATTCTGTTCACCATCAGATTATGCTGTATGTTTATTAGAATAAAAAATACGATTTGTCACTCAAGAGACAAAGGGAATCATTCAAATCAAGTCAAATCCTTGATTATCTTGGAATGAGTTTACAAAGTACAAGCACCTTGATAATATCGACATAGTCCAAATAGCTGGTGGGATAAAAATAAATCATTTTAAGGAATTTCTCTTACCAGCAGCAAGAGCTCCAATTAGAGGCAGAACAGTCAGCTGGATTGGGTAATTCCAGGCACCAATGATGAGTGTCACACCCAGTGGTTCTTGCTGAATGTAGGCGTTATCCATTAAGTAGATACTACCCTTTGAAACCTGTACCAATATAGGTACATGTTTTTTGTACATCAGAATGCATCAATCATGAAATAAAAGCAAAAAATAAAAATTTGATAAGTAAGTTTCAATCAAAGGACAATATGATAAATTTTTTTTATTATTTCTAGAAAAATTAATTTCTACATTTCTGTTTAGAGGAAGTAGCCATGACCCTGCTGTAATTCTTCTGTGATTTACAAAGCCATTAGATCTGGTTGTAATGATGATAATAATCAAAACATGTGGATTTGTATTACATACCTTCCCTTCAACGGCCATCGGTGAAAATTTTAAGCATTAGGCTGTTTTCTAAACCATGTTGTGACCACCCGTACGCACATATTTCTATGAAAAATAACCGAAATCTACATCAACTCACAAAATAGAACATATATTATTTGAAAGAATTATTTATTATCAGTGGTTCTAAACAGACTTACAATGATAGGTGTTTGTAGAGTAAATTCATTCGTCTATCCTTTGATTTTGCAAGTGTAATTTAATGTTTCTATTACTTCTGAATTAGAATTAATTAATTACAATTCAAATCACAATCATCATTTATTAGGTAATTATGTGTCGACGAAGGATAACAATGACATAGATCTAGATCTTATATTGTAACATTGTAACTTGAACTAATAACACCTTATATCTTCAAGTAATACACAGTGCAGGTACTCAGAAAGATCATTAACAAGCAGCATTCCCAATTGCACAATCTCTCTCACTCCTCTTCAGGCCTAGACTAAAATAATATTCACAGTTTTGCCAGTACACCCATTAACAAAGTGCTCAGTGCCTAGCCAAGATGTATCTGTAGGTTAGCCTACTTCGAGGAGTGTGCGATGATATATTAAAGAGAGAATTTGCAACACACACGGTACGCCCAGTGACTGGATATATTACTGTCGGTAATAGCATGGGGAAAAAGGTTAATCTAGTGTACAGCGATTGGCTGAAGGCTAGCCTAGTCTCCAGTCATTGCAACTATATGCTCCCTGATTGGTGGATTTTTTACAACCGAGTTTCTCTGGGATTGCAAGGAGAAAGCTTGTTGCTTAGGCCTAGGCCTAAAGTGAGTGATATCAATGAAAGAACAAAGAAGATTCTAATTCAGCAATGACTTTGAAACAGTAAACAGATCAACTGCCTGGCCTTTAATCTAAAATGACTCTAGGCTAAGTCTAGTTAGCCTTATAGTAGGATCGCCCCTGCTTCCCTTCATCAAAGCTCAAAACAGGCGCTTTAATGAGACATATATATTATATTGTTTATACGTTTGAACTCGTGGTCTCAAGCTCAGGCTAAAATTAAAAGTGCCAAGGCCATTCAGATCTCACATGCGACAAAAATGAGGGTTAAAATCAACTGTGCTCACCTTTTGTGGCTTCATCCAGCCTTCTAGGTTATTGATGGCATCAACAAGATCTGCTGTCACCACATTGAGCTCAATAGCAGCTGTTTCAAATCTTGGCTTGAATATTATAAACATATTATAATAATATTAGAAAATTAATCATATCACAATATCCTCATGAAAAATGTATTAAAATTTTCCATAAAAAATTTGAGTTTTTTTCTTTTGCTTTATCCCTATTTGAGTCCCCACAGCAGTTCACTTATTTTACAGGCTCAGAATTTTGTTTTGGCATGAGTGGTCTGCCAAATGACCTTCCTGATATAATAATAAGTTCTAAAAGAATTGTTGGACTGAGGAAATGAATATGGATAATAATAAAATATGTCCTCAGGCAGTTGCTATATCGCCTAAACTTTGCAACTGACAAAAGCTACAAAGGCCACAGGTTCTTTTACATGTCCAACTTGCATATATATATATATATATCAGAACCTTCAAATTTATACAGAAATAGTCATTCAGTCTCTGATAAGGCTAAACTCCCAAATTGTACATATCATTGTATGGAGTAATCCCATGGAACACAGTACGATAGGTAGGTAATTTGGGGCCTACTAAGAAATATGACAAGCATCAAATGTTGTATATTTTATATATCAATCTTAATATAAATTTCTTTCTCTACCAGTATTTTGAAAAGATATGTATAATTACCTAGCTCTAAATTGTCGCATTAAAGACAATTTTTAATCTGGAAAGTGTTGGCAAACGGATTGGAAAGCATAAAGCCTTTGTTTTACCTTGTGAAGATCCTTGTACAGAACTTCATTTATCTTGTCCTTATTTTCTTGAAACATTTTCATTAAAGCAGTCAGTTGAGCAACTCTCCATTCATATGATTTAGTTTTGCCAGAGGCAAATGAAGCACGCAAGCGTTGAAGGATCTGAAATGTATCAAACTTATTATTATAGCAGAGCTCACAGAATCAGAGGAGCGGGTCAAAAGAAGAATTTCACAAAATAAATGTACCTCTCATAATAATAATAATAATGTACATTTATACAGCACGCACATCCCTAACAGTTATAGCTCTAGGCGCTTTACCTTTTTATTGGTTGGAAGAAAATTTACTATCATTTATTAAATCAAGGAATGATTCATATGAATGTACAGAGGAAACGAAGAACTTGATAAAGCAAGCCCCAGACTTTACCATTTCCCTTGTCTTTGATGGGACAGTAATATTAAAATATTCTCATAAGGAATGGTTTGAGTTTGATTGTGGTTTTATGCCCAGTACATCCCATAGGGATGATCTCAGGGCAATGGTGACGACCCGCAAACTGGACATTTTTATAATTAGGGATGCGACCGCAAATGGTGCCTTGCCAGACGCAGCAATAAATCCCCCAAAACCAGCATTACAAAGACTAACCGAAGATATGATGGTTTAGCGTACATGGCAAAAGGTAGGCTACCTACCCTGGCCACGGCGAACTTAACAAGACGCATACGACTCGCCCATAGTATGTCATTAAAGGGTCCCTGCTAACATAGGCTTATTGACATTGAACCTAGTACTTTTCCATTTTGATTTTGGAGAAAGAAATTTCAAAAGTAAGTTGTAACAATGGGTTTAAAGTGAAGAATCGGGTAATTGTATACAACGTGGGTCCCATTTGTATATGCTTGGCGGCCATGATGGAGACATGAGTAAATGGTTGCCAGATTGAGGTAAGTGCTAAATTATAATTTTGACGAAAACAAAGTGTGCTACAACGCACAATTTAGTGATTCTAATGGGATTTTTTTTATTACTAAAATGTTGAGGTGCTTTTCTTAACCCTAGTGAGGCTCGCCGTTTTACCGGAAGTCGCTTCGCGGAATGCCGGCCAGCTGACGAGGTTTGATTGTAAACATGGAAGCGTGGCAGAGC
>JAOYNN010099177.1:0-11720 GCA_025770095.1 Goniobranchus kuniei | reverse complement strand
CTTAGAGACTATATATATATATATATATATATATATATATGTGAATGAGTTTGAAAGAGATAATGTATTAATGAGTCAGTGAGTGAGGATGATATAGACTGATTGTGTGTATGAATGAGTGAGTAATGGTGATGGATGTATTAGTAAGTGAATGAATCTGGGTGATAGAGATTTTTTGTGAGTGATTGAATGAAGGTGATAGAGATTGTGTGTAAATGAGTAAGTGAGTGAGGTTATAAGAGATTGTGTGTGTACACGAATCAGAGAATGAGGGTGATAGACATTGTGTGTGTGTGTTTGTGCGTGAGAGAGAGAGAGAGTGAGGGTGAGAAGTTGGTTGTGTATGAATGAGTGAGTGTAGAGATTAAATTGAGCAGTGGATTAGATTGTAAGGGTGATAGAGATTGTATGTGAATGATTGAGAGATTTAAGATGAGGGATTGTGTATGCATAAGTGAGTAAAGGGATTGTGATTGTGTATATGTGTTAGTGAATAAATTATGGTGATAATGTAGACATTGTGTGTTTTGATTGCTGAAGGTTAGCTAAAAGAATTGTGCATGTTGTATGAATGAGGGAGATAACAGTGTGTGTCAGAAAGTTTGTGTGTATGTGGTAGAGGGTTTGTGCATGTATGACATATGTACAGTACAGAGAATTAAAGTGTTTATGGGCGTATCATTAGAAAGTGAGGCATGCTTTGAATGTCTATTTTCAAAAGAGCAGAGTTGGAGAGGGCCAAGAACGTCTTGATATAAATATGGAATGGTCTGACCAATTACATAATATTATGCAATAGTTCAGGAAATTTTGTCATGGGCTGGTGGCACTTCTGCATTATATTTGTATGGCTGAATAGGTTCGGATTTTGGACATGGCAGCGATTGTTCAAATTTACCGTGTCCTAAAGTTGGAGTGAAGCAAGGCATCCCACCTAGTAACAATAATGATAACATTGTCTGTGTAGCAAACAAACCATTTAAGTCCATTTGAACACTTTTTTAGTGGCAACAAAAAACTTAGTTAAACCCTAAGGCAGGATGTATTTTGCACAAATGTTGATTCCTGTTATTTCGCACATTTCCATTGCTCAATTTGAACAATGATCAAATCATGGGGTGCCTCGATGTGAGAGAAATGTGCATGAGGGATTTTCCTAAATTAAAAAAATTTGGACTTAAGTGGTTTGCTTACGACATGGACAATATTGTTATTTTTATTATAATTTTTGTCTTCACAGAAGCCAAAGTGAACAACAATAAGGCAGAGACTCCCAGTCCTAAAGGATCTCCAATGGCAGCATCCAAACAAGGATCTGAGAATTCTCAGATTGTTAATGGAAACGGGGGGCTGGATGAAGAGACAAGACAGCGAAATCTTCAGAAGTTGATGATGAAAGGGAAGAAAAAAGCACCGGCCGCAGGAACGTAAGTAGAGGATTCAGTCTCTTCATTGAATCTTTGTTTTCTCTCTCCCTTTGTGTTTTTCCCTGTCGCTGTTCTCAAATGTCTGAAAAAGTCATTTGTTTAGATGGGACTACAAAATAGAAAAAAAGAAGAAGAAAGAATTTGAGCTTTTACATAGCACTAAATCCAGTTAAAGTGCTCCAAGCACTACAGAATTGTTCCCCCACCGGCCTTTTCCAATCAACTATCTTCTCAACTCCCTGTGGAGTGTACAACTCCCTGTGGAGTGTACAACTCCCTGTGGAGTGTACAACTCTCTGTGGAGTGTACAGAGATGTGGCCATTTTAAAGGCACACTTACTGTAGTATACTGACAAGATCCATCTCTGCCCATGGCCAGGTACTCAATAACATCTGAGTGGAATGAGGAAATGGGTGTAAATAGCTTATCCCAAGGCCTAAGGAGTGCCATGGCACGGCTTGGTTTTGAACTCAGAACCTCGCGGTTTTAAGTGGATGCTTTTACCCCACAGCCACACTGCTAGACAGGTGGGAGAAAGAAAATATTTCCAACTTTGAAGGAACGTAACTTACAAAATATAACTGAAAATAGTAAAACTTTTGGGATTTAATGCATTTGACATCTTTCAGAGCCGCCAACCTCACGTGAAAATGACGTATTCTTCCTTTTTTTTACCTTTGTACGCGTGTAAGACTCACTGAAACAAAGGACATATTAACATGTTGGCATGAATATGGAAGTGCACTTTTTCAAGATCCTACACACTCAGACACAAAGGACCCTTCTCACTATACAGTCCAAAACATTGAGAAAGAGCCTGAACCCGTGCTAGAAAACGTAGAAAGGGCCATAAAGTAACTGAAAAGTGTCGAATCCCCTGGACTTGACAACATCCCAGGAGAACTGTTAAAGTACACTGGGAAAGTAGGAATCAAAGCAATTCACTGTCTGTGTTGCAGGATCTAGAACTCATGCAGTTGGCCAACAGACTGGAAGCTACACGAATTTGTAATGCTACACAAGAATGGTAATGTCAAAGACTGTGGTAATTACAGAACCATTGCTCTCATCAGTCACGCTAGCCAGATAGTACTCATAATACTGCTTAATAGAATGAAACCAAAGATTGAGCAAGAGATTTTTGAGTGCCAGATGGGATACAGATCAAATAGAGGCACAGTGGACATGCTATTCATCCTGCAAATATTGATCGAAAAGGTCAGAAACAGTGGAGAAAATGCCTCTATCACTTTTATTGATTTCACTAAGGCTTTTGACAGTGTTATCCACTCTTATTTGTTTAACACCATGGAAAAGATGGGATTTCCCAGACATGTAATAGTACTCTTGGGTTCCTTATACACAGATCAGAAAGCAGCTATTCGCTGGAACAACAATCACCGCAAATATTTTGGCATAGAGAAGGGAATGAGTCAGGGCTGCATACTTTCGCCGCATCTCTTCAACATTTGCACAGAACAGCTCATGAGAGAGGCAGACATGATGATATGGATGTGAAAATTGGTGGCCAAAACATCACAATTTGCGCTATGCTGATAACACAGCTCTGTTGGCAGATAACCTGACCAGTAAGAAGCGAATTCTGTTCAGAGGAGGGAGATGAGGCAGGAAAAACAGCAGGGTTAAATTTAAATGCAGAAAAGGCAAAGGTGATGCATATTGGATAATCAAAAAATCAAGAAATGCAACAAATAAAAATCAACAGAACACCCCTCGAAAACGTTACAGAGTTCAAATATCTTGGATCCACCAAAATCCAAGATGGTTCATGTTCAAAAGATCTAAGAACAAGAATCGCAATGGCGAAACAGAGTATGGTACAGCTCAACGAGATATGAAAAGACCGGGGCATACCAATCACACTAAAAATGAAATTACTCAAATGCTTGATATGGCCAGTTATGATCTATGGTTGTGAGGCCTGGACCCTAAAGAAAGCGGATAAGAACAAAATAGAGGCAGTAGAAATGTGGTTCTTCACAAGACTCCTGAGGTTAGGATGGACTGAGAAAAGAACAAATAGGAGCATACTGGAGGAACTTGTAACCGCTCGTCAGTTTCTCTCAGACATTAAAGGAAGCTGAAGTACGTGGGCCATTTATTTAGAAATGGAAAAATTGCTCTCATGGCATCAGTACTGCAAGGAAAAATAGACACTTTAAGAAAAAGAGGCAGACCATCTATAACCCTCATTGACAACATCACAGAGTTCAGCAGACCAAAGATAGGTGAAACAGCCCGCAGAAGCAGAATCAGAGAGGACTGGAGGCAAGTTGTAAGATCCTCAAGTGCGGCAGCTAACATTGGGCCCGATGATGTTGATAGGTGATGAAGACTTTTTCATAGATTGTACGTCTTTTCCCGCTTTGGCCGGAAGCATTAGCTTTTCAAACTCTATTGCTAAGGACGAGTAGCCGGTTAGCAGAAGTGGAATGACAATATCAACAATTATGATTATGGCGAGAGAGTACCGTTTTGTGATACTTACTCGATCACACATTCGCAGTTTCCTTTATTTGGTCGCACAGTCTCTTAATTTGATAATCTAGTCACGATTATAGTATCGAGGTCTAGTTTGAGATATTGACGCGATTTGTTGCCGATATTCATGTTCATCTTGCACGACACTAGATCTAGATCAAGATATCTAGTTTCATTCGAATTTTGTGTGCCAATCGTAACAACACAAAGCCAGTCACTGCTGCTTCCTTGGCGCAGATGAAATAAACAACTTCACATCAATGTACATGGTGTAAATAGATCTAGATTCAGTGTTGAGGACTTAATTTCATGATCATAATGTTTCATAATATAAGGATTAACCCATTGCTGCTGTCAACAACCACTTTGACGTTGAAATGAAACATGTATACTATGTAAGTATCCTATTTTACAAATACATACATTTACATTTTAGGATCTTACCCTTTTTTACCCCATCTTACTCTTTTTGACGATCAATCTTACTCCTTTTGCTTGCTTGGGGTTGGTAGCTCTGATCTTTGGTAGAGATTGTTTGGCTTCCTAGTCTAATGATGGACAGTGAGCTTAGTGACTGTGAGGTTGTGATTCTAATCCCGCCAGAATGGCAGTAAGTTGATTCCTTGGAAAAGGCTCTTTATTCACACTTTCTCAAGATAATCAAGTGTAAAATGAGTACCTGGCCGTTAACAGCATTGTCCCTGTCCAAAACTATTGTACTATTGCCTAACAGGTGAGCTGTCTCGTCCTTCTTGTCATGTATTGCTGTTGGTTGGTGACCCCCCCGTAAAGTGCTTTGAGTACATTAAGTGGATATTATACTTTATAAAAGCTCATGTTGTTTTCATGGTAGTGCATTGAGAAGTGTTTGATTTACATTTTCTTTTCTTTTTTTTTTATTACTTTTCATAAACTGTCCTGAAGAATTATACATTACACTTTGCACCATTTTTAAAAATATGATCGTTTGAAATACTAAGTACCCAGTAGCGTATCATTTCGTAAGGATATATTTTTATCTGCCCTCTTCAAATAACGTGAGATTACTTTTATGAATCTTTTCCTTAAAGTATGAGTATATTTTTGTTGTTCCTGTTGATTGCATTAGCATATTTGATGAATTCTTCCACTTAAAGCTCATTTTGATTTGTCTCACAATAATGGTATTATATCACCAAGTCCAGGCTTATAACATAATTATACTTTTTTCAGTCTCCCAATAATGGCATTCAGTTTGTTTTCTAAATCTTCCATTGATGATATATTTAAGGTATATTATTTCCCAATCTTCCACAAACAGTAAGAGCCCAGAGCAACCCAAGAAGAAAGGCAAAGTGGCTACCAAGTGGGACAATGCTGGAACTGCCAAGGACACGGCCATGTTGGATTTCAGTGGAACTGGGGGCGAGGATGAGGCCACCATCACATCCGCTGAGGTCTCTACTCTTTCTCACTTGTCTCCATCTCTCTTTATATTTTGTATGTTTGTATCACAGAAACTTCTAGATCAATCATTTACATTCTGACCTACCCCTTTCTACAATCTACAGCTAGAATGTAATCTAGACCTTGCCCTAAATTCCTAGACTGTATCCAGAGGACAACCATCATTTTGCTCCATCGCTTCTGAATAGGTCGATATCCATCTAGTCCTGTAGGCTATATCTAGGTTGGCTACTTAAGATTCTAGGTCTAGACATACAAATTTTTGTGAGAAACTTACCCAAGGACACAAAGCTGACTTTCGGTTATGAGCCTGATCGCACACTAGCAAAGTTGGAACCCATGTGGGCATGCACGCTTGTACTTACTATGGTGATTGACTCTTGACTCTCGACTCGTGCCGAGATGTGATCACCAACGCCCACACAAATCCATCAAAGTCTAGATAATTTAGATGTAGATGTCATATCTTAAAATGTTTTATCAGAGCTGTTTTCAGTAAATCTCTTTATCTCCTTTTTACAATCTAGATATCTAGACCGGTGGCAAAACAAATCTGTTGCTGAAGCAATATTTTGTCTTCTATATGGCTGTTTTAGGAGTATTCAAGAATCATACTAAAAGTAAAAAGACATTTGAAAAAACTCTTTTTAATTGTGAAGACCATTATCATTTTGAAATCAGTCATAAAAAAGTTATCGTTTTTTATATAAGATTTTACCATTTCCAATGTCTTTCCAGAAAGCTATGGTGGGAAAAATGTCTGGGCGTCTCCAGGATATTGAACCTGAGTCATCTGAAGATGAAGAAGAGGACGAGGAGGAGGAGGAGGTGACCGTACAGTCCAAGAAAGCAGCCCCTGCATCTAAGTGAGTCCCATGTCCAATTTTGATCACAATGCAGGGCTGTAAATCGTTCAGATGTTTTCTGATTTCACAATTTTTCACATCTGTAAAGTAAATAGTTTCCTAAATTCCTGTCACGTTTTCCAGTGTGATTTATTATACTTCTCTATTACATTCAGTTTCTATCAACTCATGTGGTACAATACAAACCAGCCGGTTACAATTTGAGATCAACATGTGACTGACCCCCCAAAAATAGTAGCTAAAAAGTTCAAGACCAAAGCTGGGGGGAGGGCATTTTCTTGTTTTGGCCCTAAGATTTGGAATACTTTACCACGTGAGTTGAGGGAATGTGATGCAATTGATTCTTTTAAAAAGAACCTTAAGACTTATCTTTTTAAGAAATAAGACTCTTATGGGACATGTCCAAATGTGATTATTTTATGATGTCGATGTATTTAATATTGATGACTTTTAAAATTTTATCTTATGTATACATGTATGATGTCTTAACTTTGATGTTTTTAGATTTGATATATTTTTATGTAAAGCTCCTAGAGCTGGTATTTTATTCGTGAATAGGTGCTCTAGAAATATCCATTATTATTATTATTATTATTATTATTATTATTATTATTATTATTATTATTATTATTATTATTGCCAGGGGATGTTTCAGAACTTTGTTTCATCTTGCATTTACATTCCTGACAATAACATCAAAACAGATAGACAGACAGGCCTTTACAGCCAACTGGAGAGTTAGGCTATCAAAGTTGTACCTTTCCAGAATACAAAATCACATGCAGTCTTTTCCACCAAACAGATTATAGAACAGGCTACCACTCTCTGTCCAATGCATCAATAACGAAGACATCTTTTGCAATCAACTTCCCTTATGCAAATGACAAACTGTGATAGTTTTAAGGTGAATCCCTCAACTCATATGTAGAAAAGAATAACAACATCATTAAGAAAAGGGCTGATATGAGACTTGTATGGTTTTGGTGTATGTTCAGACTCTCTTCTTGCCCACCATTAAAGAGCACATTTTTAAAATTTAACAAAGTCTTGGGTTTGAAATTAAGCTTGTAAACCTGAAATAAGCTCTACATGAAGCTAAATTTTTGTCTCTGAAATTAAAGAAAGGATTATCTCTTCATTAATCTGTATAATAATCACAACTCTTTGTTGATCAGTAGGCCATTAGAGAGGTCTTAAGGAAAATCGTATTCATGAAAATAAGCAAAACCATGTGTTGGATAAGGCTATGACAAATTGCTTTACATGTAGATTTATTGGTCATCATACTTTCATTCTCCACAATACCTTGTCAGAAATCATCAAGCAATTCATAGATAGTTCCAGGCATATACACATTCTTCCAGTTTGAGCTTAGAAGCCATTTTATCTTTAGAAAATAATACCGACTTGTTGTTTTTAGAATTCGTTGTAAGGCTATAATGTCCTTTTAAGGTGTGTGGTGAAATGTGTGTACTTCATAGGGCAATAACTGTATCCTACAAGTATCACTCACCTGCACGTGAGACAAGCTTATTGTATGAATGTTAACACAGAAGCCTTACATTTAGGTGCAAGCCATTGTCTATCTCATTATATTCTGCTTTTACCATAAATCTAGAAATTTAAAAAGCCACCAAAGATCAAAGAAATTTGCTGCCACAGAAGTACAAGACTTTCTGCTATCAAATTTACTACACACATTTAATGTAGAAGAAGACGCAAATTTTCAAGATACTACAACAGTTAGTGTAGGGAATATTTGATAGATAACTTAGGCAGGAGTTTTGGAATGTACTTTTGTTCTTTCCTTGTGACTTTCAGAGTTTTGTTTCTTTGAAAGTCCAGAGATTCCCTGTCTGTTATCCTTGTATACTTTTCTTTTAACATTTTTGGATTTATTTGCCAATGGTTGCTTTCCCTAACAAAATTAAAATCCATGTTATGTTACATTGCAATAAATTTGGAGAATGATGTCCATACTATTTTTTTAGGGCGCTGTGGCCAAGTGGATAAGGCATTGCGATGTAATCCAAACGCTGCAGGTTTGAGCCCTACTTTGGCACAGCGTTTTTCCTTGGGCAAGATAATTTACCCCTATTGCCCTGCGGCACTGCTCTGTGGCTGACGCTAGGTTTTTGCTCGGCCTTCCTTTGAGAGAAACCAAAAGAAAAGTTGCCTTTGGGACAATAAAGGGTTATTATTATCATTAATATTATTATTATTGTTATTATATTTTTGGATTTTTTTATTATTTATTTATTGTTATTTTTGCGCACTGTTTTTCTTCAACAGAAAATCAGGTGGTGGTGTTTTCAGCATATTTAGAAATTTGGTTGGCTCGAAAGCTCTCACCCGTGATGATCTCCAACCATCTTTGGAGAAAATGAAGGATCATCTGATAGGTGAGCTGAAGTGTCTTTGAGACTTTTGACGATTTTTAAATGATTAGATCTTTAATCTTTAATACCCTGAACCACTGCTAATCTCTGCAATGGCTGAAGGCCTAAACTGCTATTAAGATACAGGTTATCCTTTATGATATTTATCAATTTATTATATGTGTTTGGTTACCAGGAAGTGTTTTCTTGTTAAGGTCTTATGCGGTACCTGAAATACATGAATTTGGGCTGGAAGCATAATTTTTCTGTTTTTTATATATTTACTCAGAACGATTATTTAAAAACATTATTCCATCTAAGAAATGTCTGAAATGCTTTAAGGTTTTATTCTATAAATTTTCTCAAAAAGGTTGGTACTAAAAAGTGGTGAAAAAGTTGATAAAATTAGACAAATTTAGCTAGAAATTATGACCCTCTTTTCCCCATCAGATCGAGATTTCCCGTTCCTAATTGATTGCCGCGGACTCCTCCACTCTCTAAGTTCACATTCCAGGCTATTTATAGCCTGCAATTTTCCTACACAAGGTAGGAGAGAGAGTATTTCATCGTAAGGGTGAAGCTGTGTTTCATTGTCTGTTTGGTTAACACCCCAAACACGCCTGGGAATCTTGGTCACTTTACCATGGCGTGTGCTGATTGGCTGTACAGGTCTCAAAGTGAGGCTTATCACTCAGCTGGTCGGCGTCGCTTGTCAACAAATGTGTGGGCTTACTGTGCAGCTTCAAGGAAGTATAGTTAGACTATACTGTGTGTTAGTATCGAGGCCGACTCTTGACCTGCATACGGTGTTATAATATTGTACGCATCACACTGGCCCAATATATGTAGGCTGTGTATGGGCCAACCAGGAAAGGCCAACTAGGTACTGAGTGTCACAGCCTGAAGCTGATACAATAATGTTATTTCAGTACATTTTTTAAAATTAATTTGTATAACGGATAGACATTCTCAAATGAGTGGTAGCTTTTTTATTTCAATTAGCGAGCTCTCTCTATAATATGGTAGATTTCTTTTATCCTTTCACTTTCTTCTTCTTCTTCTTCTTCTTTGATGCGTTACCGAAGTGTTGTGAGCTCATAGCCACACACAATCCAAGTGAAAGCTCCCACAAATCTGTGTGTTCATGCTATCACATGGAAACATTCCATTCCATGAAAAGGGTTGGATTTGGACTGATTACAGCAGCAGCTGACCTCCATAGTGGTCCAAAAGGGGTTTGCCTTTTGAAGGAGTCAGTGGGTTTTGGCATGGAAAGAAATATCACCAGACTAAGTGAAGCAAGAGAAATGCAAAGTCTCTACTCCATTGCATTGGAAGCATCCTAGGAAACCAAGAAGAGATGTAAGAAGCGAGCAGAAGCTCAGGAAAAGGCCTGTAAGGAAGCAGTTGAAGTGGAGGGCTCCTCTTCATGTGATGCAGTTATGTTTTGAACATTTATGTGTAAAAAAGCTATGTTTTTGTGTTTTTCATGGTACAAAATTTCGATTGCATTTTTCTCTAAATGTCATTTTTAAACTTTTAAAAAAAAAAATCTCTGACATTTGTTAATGTTTTATAATGGAAATTTGCATGTATATTTCAATTTACCATCCCTTGGAAGTTTCAACACAGTTTTTTTCAATAATGTGTACTTTGTTGGAAAAACATTTTTTTCCATGTTAAATTTGCATAAAATTTTTACATACAGCAAAAAGTTCATAGAACCACAAATAAACATAAAATTCAAAATATAGCCTAGTAACGTTTTAAATACTTACTGGAACTATTTGCATGTGAAGTTTGGAGTGATTTGGCGTTCAGGTTTTAAAGATATTTTTGTTTGAAAAAGGCATACTCAAAAATGAGAAAAATTCAAGGTGGCGGCCGTTACTATGGCAACCAAAAAGACAATACCAAAGGAACCCATTTTTCAATACTCTGAATACATCCATGCATACATATACTGATAAAAGTCAAAAGGAAAAAAAAAAAAGAAAAGGAGCCGCATCTGGTCTTAATGGATAAATGAATAGTAAGTAATAACTGATAATTACTGTCACCATCTTATTTTCAAGGAGCTCCTTGAATCCTCTTTGAATTTGATTTTCTACCAAAATCTCCTTGAAAACTCCATGAATTTTTAATTTGGCCTAAATTGCCTTGATGAATTTTGTTTTTTTTTTTCAGAAAAAAAAATTGAAAAAAAAAATCTCACAAAAAATGGCAAGACCGCGACAAATGCCTTTGAGTTTGGGAAAATTGGTGGCGAGGTGCATTTGGAGTGGGTCGCCATGTTTGGTGTAATGTTGTAAAGCCTCTTTGAATTCACCGAAAACCTCCTTGAAACTTCCTTGAATTTTAAGGCAGCATAGCTGTAGAAACCCTGTGTCACTTATATAATAGCTTCTTTACGAAAGTTACAAGCAATGTATGGAAAGATAGATCCATTCCAAAACACCTCTAAGTCAGACTATTAGAATGCCTTGTCTGGCCAGTAATGCTATATGGCTGTGAAACATGGACAACAAGAAAGGTAGGTGACAAAAGATTGGAAGCTTCAGAGCTATGGTTCTACTGACGACTTCTCAGAGTCAGCTGGACAGATCGTCGGACAAATGACAGCATCATGAAAGAGCTTGGAAGAAACTGAATGATATTAGCCATTATAAATCAAAGAAAATTAAATTACACAGGCCATGCATGTAGAAATAAAGATACAGATTTGATGAAGACAGTTCTACAGGGCAAAATTCAATCACAAACGAAAAGAGGAAGACCAAGTTATAATATTTTCAGCACACAATTCCTTGTCTGGATCGATAGAACTTTCAGATGTGCATCATCTGTATCCATGTATATGTGGTCGATGGAACATATGACATAGATCTAACTTTCTGTTATTGTTGTGAGTAACGGTAAGCATTGAATTGCTCATACTTTGCTTATCACCTGTCACCTGTCGGCATCATCATTTATGATGTTTGCTGCCACAAATGACTTCACAATGTTCCCCCCATCTGTCTCCATTCTGGCTATCCCGGGACATGCTCTTTAGACTCATGCCTAGTGATTTGCTGATGGAATTGGTATATAAGGCTCC
>JAOYNN010099067.1:0-11723 GCA_025770095.1 Goniobranchus kuniei | reverse complement strand
CTCTCTCTCTCTCTCTCTCTCTCTCTCTCTCTCTCTCTCTCTCTCTCTCTCTCTCTGAGATTAGAAGAACTATTACGATTATAGCCCAGTCCTGTCTGTGCCAGTACATTATTACAAAGAATTTATGTGTTGGTGGCACAGTAAACCAAAGGTTATCGTTTTGCTGTGCAGTGATCAGGTGGGCCTAGAGAAGGGACATGTCATTCTGACAAAGACTAGACAAAGAATGGCTTTAGGCTAGGTAAGGCCAAGGCATTGTGATGTCCGAATGCCGCGCCTCGACGATTGTGTGGTGAAGAGGTCTAATTGATGTCGCGCATGCGCACACAATTAAGTGGTCCCACTGGGAGTACATGTCAGACCCTACGTGTACTTGGAGTACAAATAGAACCATAAAGAAAGGACAAGAGTCAGGAGGTGTGATTTCATACAAAAATGATCAACACTCTTGGGAACAGCTGGGTGGCCCTGATAAGGGCCTCTATGAGGGAAGAAGTCCTAGATCTAGAGGAAGGCCGTTTTACTTCTTGGCGGCAGGCTTCTTTGCGGGTTTCTTGGCGGCCCGGTTTCTTGGTAGGCTTTTTGGCGGCTGGCTTTGTAGCGGCAGGCTTCTTGGTGGTGGCCGGCTTTTTGACTGTTTTCTTGACAGTAGCAGGCTTCTTGGTAGCGGCTGGCTTTTTGACGGCTTTCTTAGCTGCAGCTTTCTGGCTGCGGCCTTCTTCGGTTTCTTTGGAGACTTTGGCTTCTTGGTCTTGGGTTTGATGGCAACTTTCTTCTCTCCGATGCGGAAGGAGCCCGTGGCACCACTTCCATTTGACTGTTTGAGAAGACCTGAGATGACACCATTTGGCAAAGTCGTCCCACTCCCACACTCACATGCAACATTAGGCACGCTATCATGTATCAAGCAGAACTAGCCTCCGGATTTTTTCCCATGCCAAATTCATTATCCGGACTTTTTTTTCGTCCTACCGGCTTTTTCAAAATCGTAAGGCAATTGGTTTATGTCTGACATGGAGTGGTCTATTTTTGACAAAGTGGATGAATTTTTTTTTCAACATTTGGGGAGGAGCTAATTCGACAGTGACTTGCTACACTAATCAGGCGTAGATAAGTACCTGGTCAAAACTTGTATGCGCTCTTTTACCCGCCCTGGGGTACCTAAATAACGATTAATTGGCAATTCAATTCCTTCCAATGTATTTCGATTTGTTGACGAGACTAACAATCAACAAGCAAACACATAAACATATGTATGTAAGTAATGAGTTGACGATTTTTTGCAATGGGTACAATTACAGTGTCCTCTCAACTAACGTTGGCTACTGCTGTGTACTGTTCCCTTTTGTCATTGTCAACATTTTAACATCCTACCTCTGGCTTCCGTTCTTCTGCAATTCTTTCTTTTCCACTGCCTGTTGTTTTCATTCTTCTGCTACATCTTTTCTCTTCTGCATTTCTTTCTCTCTGCTCTGCGCGTACTCTTTTTATGCTTGTTCATCCTTTTCCTTTATTTGCTTTTCTTTCAACTCGATAATTTCGTCACTGGGTAGAATTCTGTGTGTTGAACATAATATGTGGCCGGCTTTATTGGTTTTAAGGTGAAGTCTTGGAAGAGATTTAGGATAGCTAAACATTCTATCTAAAGTAGTGTTCCACCTTTTGTTTGGGGTGCATGGAGAACAAAAATGTCACCTACAGATTCAGAAGATTGAACTGAGGGGCATGTGGGATTTGGCTTTATGATCTTTTCATCACCGTTCACATGACTCAGCAGCTTTGTCCTTGGAACACCGAATCTGGCGGCAGCTTTCCCCTGGAAACATTCCCTCTGCTACAGCTTTAATGGCATTTTCCAGTTGTTCCTTCTAGTATTCTTGGTATATTTTGTTGTTGTTGTTCGGTTTGGGTTTTATTTAGGCATTTTTAAAATCAAAACAACTAAATGGAATGGCATTTAATTATGCTCAATGTGAAATGTTTCGACAATATAAGTTACATGTATGTGTATATACAACATTCTCTTGCACAGAGTAGAAAAAAAAACACAGTTAGCAGTTGTTATACTACTAAACACATGAAATATTGATATGGCAACGTGTCATAAATATTATGTAAAACTTGATTTGAGTCATTATTACCAATGTAAACATTATAATCTATATTCTATCTATTGTGATAAAGCTTGGGGGAAGTGGGCCTCAATAGGCCAGGCATAGCACTGCTGTAAATAATATTAATAATAAGAAACATCAATATCCAATATAAACCATTCAGCCATGTTGAACTTAGAACAAGCCTTTCTTTTTTTTGGCGTAAGTTCGACCATTTCTAATCCATTAACATCCATTTCAAATCAAGATAATAATTTTTTCATAACACAAAATTAAAACAGATGCCTTTATTGTACATTTAGCTTACCCGGATCACTGTAAAACAACTGTGACAGTGAATAATATGTTCTTGTTTGTAGGACTGGTGAAATCGCTCCAACTTAATTTATGTTCCTGACCGTCAATTGGCGATATCGGCATAGGTCTTCAAATACAGCCATTTCGTGGTGCTGTTCATACGACTGACGCTCGTTTTTTTGGTGTTTTCGGTTAATAACCAAAAAAAAATTTTCCCTCCGGGATTGAATAGAGGTGTAATTTTTTTTTCTTGCACCATTGGTAATCACACAGGGGTTATTATTATCATGCATTGACAAGAACGTACCACTTAGGTCTACCACCAAAACAGTGTCCTTCTCTTTTGGACACGAAAGATGGGAGAAGTATTATTATTATCATTATTATGAGTAGAGTAGTAGTAGTAGTAGTAGTAGCAGCAGCAGCAACAGCAGCAGCAGTAGTAGTAGTAGCAGCAGCAGCAGCAACAGCAGCAGCAACAGCAGCAACAGCAATAGTAGTAGTTTTTATTGATTGATTGATTGTAGATTAAGCCCAGTGCATCCCGTTGGGATGATCTCAGCGCTTTTTATCTGTCGTCTTCTCCCTCTAGCACATAAAGAGACATTTCTAAGTGTCTAAAAAGCTATACAGTTCAGGGGATAGTTCTAGAGGTTTACATTATGAGCATTTTTCTCACTCTAATTTCATTTTTTCCTACCAAAATAATAACTATAAAATGAAGTATCAAAAAGGCAAGGTTTTTCATTTTGTTCCACTTTTCTGAAGATGTTATACAGATTATTGCTGTTGTTTTTGTTTGTTGTTTTTTGTTGTTGTTGTTGCCTCTTTTTTTTCAAAGTTGGTTGTAAAGTTGGATGCTTTTCAAGAAAGCCAAGATGTTAATAGGTTTCACATTTCTGCAGATGTTTTACAGATTTCTTTCATCGTTTTTCAAATTTTATTATAAAGTTTGATGTTTTTCAAGAAAGCCAAGATGTTACTAGGTTCCTCACTTCTGAAGATGTTATATAGATTTCTTTCATTGTAAAACTGTTTCTTATGTTATCCATGTGCCTGCACTCCAACAGCACATGTTTTATAGTCAGAGTAGTACCACATGAAGGACATAAAGGTAAAGGTTCCTTTTTTAGTATGAAACAATGAGTAAACCAAGTGTGACCGATTCGAAGTCGACTCATTGCTCTTTCATTCCCTCTATTCATTTTAAAAGATGGAAGTTTTTCTTCTAGGTTGGGAATGATTTCGCGAAGTTTATTATTTATTTCTTTATTCCATTCTTCTTGCCATATCTGATTGATGTATTCAGGAGTTAAAGGCTTGAAATAAAAAAAGTGACAAGTTTATCTTTATTTGTAGGTTCTTGTAGGGCAGACTTTGCCATGCGATCCACCTTTTTGTTTTCATGAATTCCAACGTGTCCAGGGATCCAGACAAAGCAAAGTCCACAGTCGATGCTTAATGTATTTATGTATTTAAAAATCTTTTGGATTCTCTTGTTAGCCCTCACAGGGTTTTGCATACTCTGTAAGCCGACAAGGAATCCGTAAAGATGACAATTTTTCTTAAGTTGAGGGTTAACTGCCTTCAAGGCCATAAGAAATCCCTCGAGTTCAGCATTAAATACAGTGGTGTTGTCCGGTAATCTCACCTGACAAGATTTGTCGGGATCGTTTGGACAGTACATCACCACTCGTCTTCTCACCGTCTTCAGATCCGTCTGTATACGTTTCCTCAAAGTTTTGGTATTTTTCCTTAAGTTCAAGAAATTTCGTTTCATAGATGAGGTTGTTTGTTTCATCTTTCTTAAATTTTTGTAAAGCAAAGTAAATTGTGAGTTCTGGTGATTCCATGGGGGTAGCTTTTCTGATTATGTATCATCAACACCTCGTAGGTGAATGTTAGTATTTGAGATGTGATGTAAAATTCTGATGTGTTGTGATGTGGGAGGCTGTACACTATACACATTTGCTTAGTATTATTATAGTTATAACTTTAAAAGCAAATGATTATGAAGGCATTATCCTACGTCAAAACCTTTGATGCAGAAGCGGACCAAGACGTTGTCAACTGTCACTAAAGAAATTAATTCAATGAGGACGAAGTTTCGCAAGGAATATAAAAAGGCCAAAGTAAACAAAAAGAAACAAAGAGAGCACTGAGTATACATGTAATGTCTTTTTCTTTGACCCATACCATGTTTTGAATGATATCTTGTGACCAAAAAATAAGCCAAATCGCACACATCGATTTGACAGAAATGTGTAAGTGTAGCCCATGGTAAAAGAACTGACAAAAATGCTCATGCTTCCTGGATCAAACTTCCTTGAGCTTGAGGTTTGGCATGAAGTTTGTAAGTGTATGGTCCACCTGAGGGCCGGTACTAATTGTCAATAATGCACAATCTAAACATGACTCTAAAACTATATTAGGAGGGAACTTTTGTCAAAGCAGATTCTTCCTAATCATAAGTGGATGTCTCACCATGTCTCTGTGTAGGAATGAGAGTGTCACCTACTTTTTATACTATTGTATTTGTATACGTCAGAAATACTGTATCATTTCAATGGCCTCGCAATCATTGGTTTTAACTTATGGAGATTAGGATAAAAAAAAATTATCAAAATTTTGAAGTAGTCTCTCCTCAGGGTTGCAATTATCCGGCGTGTTGCGATTAACCCGTGACTTTTATATAGAATTAATTCTGTTTCTCAGGAAAAGTTGTATTTAAGCTGAAATTGTGATTAATCGACTGCAATTAAGCAGCGTCGACTGTACATCTGTAACAGCTATGCATAAATTAGGATGGTTCCCTCTTGAAGAAAAATGATTCGGATTGTCTGCAATTCTCTTGCCTTGCCTTGCTTATCCCATAACCCCCAAGGGGTCGTTGGGGCACCAGTGAGGACTTGCGGACAATTTCCATCCATCCCTGTCTTCAGCGGCTCTCTTGGAACTGGCAAAGGTTAGGTCGGTCTGCTCCCAGATATGGTCCTCCAATCTCTTCTTTTGTCTTCCTGTTATTTCTTCTACCTGGGGTTGTGCCTTGTGGCATGATTTTGGCTAGGCCAGACGATCTTGAAATATGGCCATACCAGTTCTACAATTCTCTAACCAGGCATAAATAATCTGATTGACCTACCAATTGATATGTACCAAAATCTAGGACCATAACATTAATTCTTGTTGACAAAACAAAAGGCAAAACTATAGAGTATCACATTCAAATCTAGATTGCCACCTGAATTCCTTCATCCCTTGCTCACTTAAATAGACTGTAGAATAGAATCCTTGATTATGTCCGATACAGTCGACGCATGGACTCTTTCAAAAATTACCCTCAGGTCAAACTGATGGTAGACATTATAGGCTTGAGCTTGAACTTACAGCCACCACCATTTTTTGTTTTCATTTTCATGTGCTGCGACAATTATATTCTACTCAGTTTTACAAAGTCTGTTGGAATATTTGAAGAACATGAAGTGAATTGTTATGTTCTTGGAAAAATACGAAGGACTCTGAATGTCAATTTTTTTTTGGATAGCAGGTTGCTGACCATCCATCTCCATGTCACTCTGAATATATTCTGTCCAAGGGCCACTATATGAAAGATCAAGCAGTTTCAATTTCCCAACTCCGAGAACAAAGGCCAGCTGTTTAGCTGATTCAGAGATCAATATGTTTGAAATGCAAAGGAATTTTCATTCTCGCATTTCGGCTTTTTCAAGCAGCAGAAGAATGAGGAGGAGGAGGAGGCAGAATAAGAATAAGAATGGAAGAAGATCAATGAAGGAAAAAAGAAAACTCAAAACTCATGAATAATTTTTTTGTTACCTTTATTAATCTGTAGTCGTCCATCTTGATTTTGTTTTGAGATAAAGGTATAAATATATATACATCTGAATTCTTTTGAATGAAAGATTAGAAAGTACAATTCAAGTTGTATATATATGTAAAAAACAAAAACAAAATAAGTAAATAAATCAATTCAAAGCACACAAAATATGTTATTGTAACACTTGAATATCTGTTTTTAGGAAATGTGACCAATAAAGTCTCCCACAAAATCTGACGTATTTCAAAACTTCTACATTGAATTGTGTAAGTGTTGAAACTGTTAAGGCTGGTTCACATTCAAAAAAAAAAAAATGGAATGAGACAAGAAAAAGCATTTGGAAATACAATACATGTGTCCTTGGTACAAACCCAGTGACAAATATCTCATGATGAATAATTAAAAATTATGTGATGATTCTCCATGGTCTAAGTTTACAAAATGATCGAAGCTGAAGTTACCAAGGTAACCCAGAAGTACATACAGAAAAGCTTTAGTTATTTATTTGTGTTTATGACATAAAATCTTTGGTTGTTTGATGTTTTAGGATTCTTTTTGACTCTTATTACCAGTAGGTCATCTTCCCGCCTATGGGGAAAAGGTAAGATGATAGGCTATTTAATAGGGTAAACAGTAGTAAAGTAAATTCCACCCATTAGCACGTTGCTCGGGGGAAGGCCAAAGCGTGCCCTTGGACGGACCGTGCTTATGCATGAGGGCTGTTAGTTGGGGAGGCCAGGGTCATATTTCCCCGATTGCTTCCCTTGCCTGTATTTTTGAGTAGCACCCCTTTGGTATCCTTTGTCGACAAAGAAGTTAAGAAGTTGCAGTACGTCATTTCATTACTGTGTCTAGGTTTTTTGTTTTTTGTTTGTTTTGTTTTGTTTTGTTTTTTTTCCATTTGGTTTTATTCCTTTAAAATACAACTTAAAATCACATAAACGCGAAGCAGACTTATAAAACATAGACAACAGTAATCATAATATTCTGTAGGTCCATTGCATCACTCCGCAAGATGTTCTTGTTCTTCCACATTCTTGAACTTTGGGATCATGATATGCCATGATTACGGGCAGTCTGAGCAAACTTCAGATGATCTGACGATTCCAACTCATCAATGATTTTAAGTTTCTCTTCCAGAGAGAGAGCAATCCTTTGTGTTACCATGATGAATAATGCAGAATTAATATGGCCAAACAACAAAATTGAAGAAAAAATAAAGCAGAACTGTATAAACTGACGAAGTGATACGATGAGGTATTCCTGAATAATGAATGAGAAAATCGGACTGATTTTCATTCCAAACGTGAGGAGTGCTTTGCTCCGCCCACATCAAACCCACACCTTGAATATTATTGTTAATCGTGACCATATGGGAAGCTCTCAATCTAATTAGCCAATTAGAAACTTTGGGTAATAGAGTGATAGTGAAAGAACTGTCATTGACACTTACACTGACACTGCCAGACAGGGTTGGGCAAACGAGATTAGAGATCTAGTCATAAAGAAAGGAATGAGTGAAGAGTGGGCGATGTTGGAAAGATGACTCAATCATGGTTTAAACAGTTTAAGTCATAAAACAATGACACGGCTGGCTGCCAAGATTGCTTTTCCAGGTCTAGCTTCATTCTTGACGGATTGTCGGTTCACATCAAAGGCATTGATCATCACAAGGTCCTAAGCCAGACAGTCTCTCATTCACACCTCGTCCCTTATCATCGCCTGTTGCGTATCATGTCTAGACAATTCATTGTTAGCATGAGTGTCGTAACGTACTACAAGTGTGCTGTTCGTCATATTTTATTGTCCATAGCCCGTGGCCATTCATTCACACATATTTACACCCATTTTGTTATACGCTGATCTGTATTTTCCAAAATTTAATTACCGTTTAGTCAAGTTTATAACCAGCAGAGTGTGCGCTTGTCCAACATTACCGTACTTATAAGCATGACAATTATAAAGTAAAAATCAGTCAGAGCCCCAGAGTGGGCTCTTGCTGAGATCGTGCCCTTGCACTGCATGCTTATGGGCAGAATTACTGTACTACAAATGAAGCTGTCACATGTTCTGCTGTTGTCTGCTTGATCAGTGGAGTAAAAATAAAAGAGAAAAAAAAGTATAGGGAACTGTATGTTTCTGAATAAAATGGTGCATCCTTCTATCAGAACAGTGTACTATCACAGTCCCTCTTCCATATGTTGCAAGAAGTCAACCTTCTTTATCTTTCCATGCTACTCATCGTGCATGCACTCCTACCTTACATTTCCCCTTTTATTCTGATAATTAAGTCTACAGAAATACAAAATATGAACTCACATACTCTCTCTCCCTCTGTCTGTCTGTCTGTCTGTCTGTCTGTCTGTCTGTCTCTCTCTCTCTCTCTCTCTTTCTCTCTCTCTCCAATTCTCCCACCCTCCATCCTCCTTGAATTTGGCTTGATAAGTTGTTTCAGATAAGAGGGTAAGCATAAAGAAGGAAGTCCATTAACCCCACAAAAAGAAAGATAACACAATAAAAAGGAACAAATAATAGACAACTGATGAAGATGATTCAAAATATACGTGCCAACCATATGATACATCAGACCTGCCAACACTTTACAATGACAAAAGTGGATTACGATGCCAACAAAAATATGTAAAAATAAGCATATGTTCCTTAAATTTCAAAATTGCTTCTTCTCACCAGATACAGCCTACAGCACCACTGAATGTCATAAGGCTGATATTCAAGCAACAACTTGAAACGAGAGATCAAAGGTGTGAATGTAAATTCACAGACACATTATTAAGTCATTATTATCATTCTTCTTATTATTATCAATACATTATTGGTGGGCGTCAGTAGCTCAGTTTGTTTATTTGATGTTATATGGCTCTTTCTGACAACAAAGGTCATCTCAGCGCCCACAGAAAAGGTCAGATGAAGGCTAGTTAAAGGTAAGAGGCAGAACAGAAGTAACCGAACAGATTTTCAGATGAGGAAAATAAGTTGCTAAAAAGGGAAACAGCCATTTAAAATACACAGCAAGCACAACCTATAACAACGTCAGGTATTCAAAAAACTTTAAGGGCTCCCTAGACTCATCAGTTTTTTTCACTGATTCCACGCCTCAGTCTTGAGCGAAGGTGCGGCTGAACGTTTGTCGGCACTACACTAAATGTTAAGGACTGAGACGCAGCTGAAGGTTTGTAGGTTTGACACACCTACTTGTGAGATGCTGGCCTGTGTGGGTTGCAGTGGTGGGTGGATGGGAGCGGGTGGGGAGGGGAGGAAGTGAGGAAGCAAGTGTAGTGAGTTCGAAGGACTTCTTTCCAACACAGCTGTTCTTTCTTTTTTTTTTAAATATTCAAATGAAAAAATTATTAAGTGTTTGGTATCAAACTTATGGTAAATTTGATGCTGGACACGATTCTGACATTTATAAAGCATATTTTCAGAATTTTTTTTGTAATTTTTTTTTCAACCTCCCCCCCTTCAGTCCAACGGCCTCCGGTAAAAATATTCCACGCCTAGAAAGATTTTTGGCCTCCGCTGCTGCCACCAAGCCTTCTGTCAAGCTGAAGGTAATTCACCCTACACTATAGGTTTTTTCGCCTTCGGTCGCGCCTCAGTCCCCAACGAAGGTTTTTCTCCAAGTTTAGGGTAACTAATACGGAGAGATGATTTGTAGACAAAAAAAATCCTCTCTGCAAAAAAATAATGCTTAACGATGGCCATCAACATGGGGAATCATCAGTGAGTTATCTTATCCTCACAAGCAAATTTGTATGCCGAAAAAAAGTAGGGAGTGATTGTAAAAGTATGACGATATTAACAAACACTCGAAAACAGAAGTGTTGGAAGGTCTGCAGGCACTCGAATTTCATCACAGAAGGTCATCGATATAAAATATCATCAACTGTCTCCTCCAGCTTCCACATCAGCATCCTTGTGTGAGATAACTCCTCTTTGAATGAGTTCTGGCACCTCAACAGCCAGCCATGGACCCAACTGAATGGATGAAAATGAAAATGAAATTAACTCTCAGTAAACAGAAACATGTTAATCACTAAACAAAAAAGATCAAAAAAAAATTTCTAAAATTAAAGACCCCAATAGCCAACCGATGATGAAAATGCAAATGAAATTAACTGTCATCAAACAGAAACATTTTAAGCTAAATAGGGACTTTAAATAAAAAGAAAGAGGCAAAGAAAAAAAAAGGAAATAAAAACCTTAAAATTAAAGACCTTGACAGCAAGCCATGGACAAAACAAGAGATTGGAAATGCAAATGAAATCAACTGTCACCAGACAAAATCATCAGAGCCTGAATAATAATAATGATGATAATAATAATGATGATGATAATGAATAATAATAATAATCATCATCATCATAAAAATAATAATAATAACAACAACAAAACAACAACAACAACAACAACAAGAAAAAGAAGAAGAAGAAGAAGAGGAAGAAGAAAAAGAAGAAGAAGAAGAAGAAGATAAAATAAGACTATTTGAAATTAACAACCCAACATCCCTACTGATAATAATGCTTTCCGACCTGCAGAAAGATTCTTATTAAACATCAATGAAAACAAAATTGTATCAATGCTGAAATGCTGGTCAGAGCTGAAGAGGGATCTGCTCCCCTAAGTTTGTAACTTCATCTCATTCACATGCATTTGGGTGAGGTGGTAGGGTTTAAGAGTGTTACTAGAGGAAACACTGTGTGTGTGTGTTTGTGTGTGTGTGTGTGTGTGTGTGAACAAACAACTTCTGTCTCATATCTATGACCTGCCATGCCTGTCATTGGTTGCCCATTGACAATCACTATGTTTAATAATCAGACAGGAGAAGAGCCACTGAAGAGTGTTTTTCCAAAACTAAATAAAACAACATGAAAATTCAAAAAGAAAGTCAAGAAAATATGCTTACAAAACTCTCATGTGAGTATAAGAATATCTGTGTCTAAAATTTTTCTCACACTCATCTCTCTTTCAACAGTTGATGAATTTAGAAAAAAAAAGAAAAAAAAAAAAGAAAAAGAAATGTAATTTGGAATATCAACTGCTCCGCATTTGTAGCCATAAAATTTTAATGAAACATGAAGTATAGGAAAGAAACTTCAAACTTCCACTGATTTCTTCAAATAGTTTCGCAAGTAAGTTTTTCATATAACTATGTCACTAATATCACTATTTGGGGTTATCACTATGACCATCATCAACAAAATTGCAATCTTATCAACATAGATTTGTTTAGGACATTTACTCACCCCTAATGCCATAGCATGTGCAATTCCAAATCGGGGAACATTTCTGGCCCACAATGGCTTGAAGTGGTCAGTCAGGCAGATTTTGCCCCCTCTAGGGATAAGAAAAAGTAAGAGAAATAAGGAGAGGAAAAAACAAACTTCAATTAAAATAAAATAAGATCAAAGAAAGGTTGATGTCATTGAAGAACTAGCAGAAAAAAACCCAACTCCCCC
>JAOYNN010098845.1:0-11724 GCA_025770095.1 Goniobranchus kuniei | reverse complement strand
CATTTATGCATGCTTGAACTCGGCTGATGCAGAAAGAAGTTTTTCGATTTATAATCTTGTGTTCTCTGAGAGGAGAAGGAGCCTCAGTGAAGAAAACCTGAGGGTGCTGGTGTTACTATATTACAACTTTTTTCGTGTGAATCTTTGACTTTGATGTCATTTTTTCATGAATTATTCTGTGTCATAGACATTGTACGAGTAAAATGTATGTAGACCCCGTTATTGCTTTTTTTCCTTTCTTTTTTTTTCTTACATTGCATTTTTTATGTAGAATATTTGCTAAATCAGTGGCAAATATTTGGCAAATTTTTGGCAAATTTTTGCCTTTTGGTGGCAAATGTTACAATTTTTTGTGGCAAATTTTGGCAAAATTTGGGATTCAAAATGGCAAAAAAACGCAGGGACAGAATAGTTTGCCAGTCCCAGTCCCTGTCCCTTCACCTTCAATGTATGTAGGGCCTACATGTTTACACATTCTTCTTGTTTGTGTTTGTTCTAATTTTTTTCTTCCTATTTTTTAAAATGCTTCCCTCATCTGTCTGCCTTATCAATAAAATAATAAACAAAAACAAAACAAAACAAAGAAATAAACCCCAGAAAAACAAAACAAAACAAAAAAACAAACAAAACAAAACTTGCCGTCACTGACCCGACGGACTACATGAATGAAGGGAGGTAACCAGCCTGTGTGACCAGTCTTTGGATGAAGGGAGGTAACCAAAGGAATAAACCCGTGCTTCACACAAATGTACGGTTTGCACAAGTGAACGCTGTGACTCTCTCCCGAGGTGCATGCACTTGCGCGGCATATACATACTGTATTATTATTATTATTATTATTATTATTATTATTATTATTATTATTATTATTATTATTATTATTATTATTATTATTAACATTATAAAAAACTGCTTGACACCTGTGGAGATATTAGCTCTTGATGTCTTATTGACACTCAACAAATGATTGTGCTTAGGATCGAACATCTTATGTAACTTAGTTGACTTTAATAATTTCATAGAAACCTTCATCTTTTCTACTCTTTTGCCAAAGGCTTAATTAAACATGGTAGAGACAAAGCTGTGCCATGGAAGTGTTTAGATTTCAGTATCTTGCAATGATTTTTTAAGTTCGGCATTGAATAGATATTTCTCTTTTTGTATATATGATCTGAGTAAATTCTTCTTTCTCTCTCTCAGGGCATACAGAAAAAATCTTCTTTGTTCGTTTCCATCCATTGGCATCTGATATCATTGCAACATCATCATATGATATGACCATCCGACTTTGGGATTTGAATGAAAGAAAGGAAATATTTTGCTATGAAGGAAATGAAGATCAGCAGGTATTTTTTGTCACTTCTTAAAAATATGTGTTTAAGGTATACATCTATTTTTCTTGACCTTTTATCTCATATGAGCCATTTGATTTTAGGTTCCCTGTCATATTTTCATCTCTTACAGTTTTTGATGAAAGAGTATTTTTGATGTGAAATTATATGCTACAGATAGGAATGTTTATTTTCAGTAAATGAGCAATAATCTTGATTCTTAGTTGGTGTTAGCTTTTGCTTTTTTTGTGTTGTAAATCTCTCCTGTGACCAGCCTATCAAGTTTATGTTAGGTGAAAACATTTGAGTAAGCTTTGGTTTGTTTAAACCTATTGCTGTTATTGTATTTTGAGGTTCCTCCTTGAATTTTTCTCTTAAGACCTGAAACTACTGAAATACTTTCAGGTCTTCTGCCTTTCATGGAGTCAAGATGGACGATACTTTGCTACCATGCACAAGGACAAGAAAATTCGAGTGTTTGAGCCCCGTAAGAGTACTGCTCCCATCAGAGTGAGTGATAGATTTCTATGAACTTGATTTTGTGCTCTTTCAATATTGTTCTTGAACTTATATGTTTGGTGAAGTACATGTTATGCATTTTAGCATCTTTAAAGGTTAAATCAATGATAGTTGAATGTTTGGATGTTTTACTGTTGTTAAAGAATATTTCGTATTTTAAATATTGATGAAAAAGAATGAAATAAATCTACTGGAATCAATTGAAGTGTTGCGTGCTTTAAGCGACTGAGCCTCCTCAATACGAAGTAAGAATACAAGATGCAGTTTTTGTAATTTTTTCTCTTAACAGAAAGCTAAGTATTATGATTATGTATTTATGATTATTATAGTATTTACAGTTTATCTGCCAGACACAAAAATGTGGAATGAGAGAAATTAAAGTTTCTTTGCCTGTTCTAATTTCAGGAGGGACCAGGACCTGAAGGAACCAGAGGAGCTCGTGTGGTTTGGGCCCTGAATGATAGATATCTAGTGGTGACTGGTTTTGACAGGTGAGACATGAAGTCTTCAAATTCTTAAGTGAATTGTTTGTCTGATTCTAGAAAGTTTCATCAGCCTGATCTGATCAACATTTGTTCATTAATAAATGACAGATGGTAGTGATCCTACTGCATTGTGAATTCATTGTAATTAAGATATTGGAGTATTTCTCGATATAATTTGATATAGGCCTCAGGTTTAACAAGTGAACTTCTTATCTTCATGACTGTTTTGAATATCTGTGTCTTTGTTACAAAATTGTCTGTTTAGAAGAAAATACATTCTCTCAACTGGACATTGTCAAATGTCAAATTTTTGCTTTCATTAAGTCAACAGACTTCATCTGTGGTTTAATTATTTCAGATCTTCACAGCAAGAAATACTAATTTACAAGTCTGATGAACTGAAAATACTCAATCGTTTACAAGTCACTACTGCTCCAGCAATATTGATTCCTTATTATGATGTAGATTGCTCAGTTTTATACATCACTTCAAGGGTGAAACCTTTTTCTTTTTTCATTGCTATAAACTGCTTTAAATCTTATTATGCTGTGTTTATAGAGTAAAATTTGTTTTTCTTCCCAAATGAAAATGCCTATTGAAACATATTGTAGGTCATTGAAATTTGAACTTCAACCTTTGTTGTGCACCATGCTAGACTACTCACAGTAAATTCTGCTCACGCACATGATAATTAAGGTGATAAACTGATGTGTGGACCCTGCTCTTAGTCAAAATCTGTTGATATTGTTAAGGCATATATATATGTAGGTCCCAGTCCTTGGTAGGACCCAATTGGTGGCATTTTGCAAATTTCATGGCAAATTTTGGAGGCAATGGTGAAGAGACTTACTTCATGCATAGCTAATCAAAACATAAACAAAAAAATCTGTGCTTTTATATTGCGCTAAATCCATTTAATGTGCTCAAAGCGTTGTACAAGTGTTCCCTGACAGGTCTTTTCCAACTAAATAACTTCTCAACTCCATGTGGAGTATACAAATATGCAGCCATTTTACAGGCACACTTGCTCTAGCACACTGTCAAGATCCTCTTCCTACTTATCAACGAGTAGACTAGAGCAGTAAATGGTGGTTGCCAATTTTGTGGCAGGAGGAATGCACGCTGTCATGGTGTGCACTTCTGATTTTTATTTATTAGGATTCTATTGCCACAGAATCTAGATCTGGATTAAACAAAAGAAAATAAGAAGTACACAATGTAGATCAAGATCTAGATGCATCTGTAGTTTTCTTAGGCAACCCCTGAGCTTAGCAATGATTATTTGAACTGTAAAACTTTAATTAAAATTAATTTTTAAAAGAGAGACAAAAAGACATTTGAGGAAAATGTCAGAAAAAAAAAAGATTTCCTCTGCATTAAGAAGAACAAGTTTAGTTATATCAATGATAAAATTAGTCAATGACTGAAAAAGAGATTGTACAAGATATGCAATTGGTCCAAGAAGAAAAAAAGGAGCCATGTTCTTACCACTGTGAATAAGAGTCTTGTTGACTTTGTGAGCTAGGATCCAGTACAAACAATGCATTCTCTGAAGGTGAGACATGGCTTCCATTTGTTTTTATTTAGGTCTAGATCTGTCAATCAAGAGCTAGGCCTAGTTAGAGCAAAGACTCACAACACCACGAAATTGGCAGTCAAAGTCTATGACATCACACACTATCCCTTCCTAGATTCAGCCTTTTATAGATTGGCCACGGAATTGGCGACTTTATTGGATCTGCCATGCAGTTGGCTCCCACCATGCAATTGGGTCCTACATATGTGTGAAGAGTGAATGAATTAATCAATAGACTTATTTTCACCCTGTGGATTGCTTTGCTCCTCACAACATGTATATGTATCTTGATTGTTGCCGCCCATAACATATGTAACTTGTAATTTGCCACTTCTCTCACAACACTCAAGCAATGTGATTTCAAAGTTATGGAGTGGAAGTGATAAAAAAAATTAAGACAAATACATTTTCACATTTTAAATTTAAAAAAAACAACAAAGGTTCAGATGAACTTATTTCAGAAAATAATTAGAGTTACCTCTTTGTGAAAAACATATATCGTTAAAATTATTGTAATCTGAGCATGAAAAAAGTCAGACAGGCTGAGATGAGCATTAATGTGGTAAAGAATCGAAGACATTTGGGAATGCTTGTCTATGACCTAAATTGTGACTGGAGTGAAAAGCTAAAGATAAAGACAAAGATTACATATGTACAGTGCTATCCATCATTCTATGAACAATCTGAAAGCATTTTACAACACTTTATCTCCTAGCAGGCATACCCCATGGGGAATATACAGTAAAGTGTAGCACATTTGGGCAACAATACCAGCCTATTGCTAGGTACACATTGAACACCTGAGTCAAGTGAAGCAATAGGGGTACATTTTCTTGCTTAAGGGAAAAAAAGTAGTTGCTGGCAGGAATCGAACCAGGGACCTACCGATCTCAAGCCGGCACGTTAACCATTGAGCCATCTGTGCCCCTATGATGATGATGAAACATAAAGCAATGCATAATTATCTAGAAACTTGAAGTAAAATGAATCAAATAGATATCTGATTTGAGATTTAAAGAATTTAAGGGTGGTTTATATTAAATACCAGGGTATGTGAATGGAATGTTGAGTCAAATTAGGGATACCCTGGTCATCTTGTTAAAGAGTATACCATTAATCAAAACGTTTATTATTTTGATGATAAATTTTTCTTTTACCTTTCCTGTAGGGTGAGAGAACCATTTACACATTCGAAGTGTATGATGAAGAGCCATACTTGTTTGAATGTTCACCTTTTAGACTGGGAGGGGTCCATCAGGTAGAGTGGTCAGAAAGTCTTCTTTTCTCTCTCTTTTCTTTATCCCTCGATCAGTACCACCCCATCCCTCTCCACATACCTAATAGACATACACACATAATCACATAGCCAGTCTTTCTCTTATACTTTCTTTGTGGTAATGTTTAAATAATATATAAAGCAAAATATTTTCCTTCTTTCTCTTAATTTTCCAAGTTACAGTGTTGATTTGATGATTGGATTTATTAGCAAAATTATTACAGTAGATTCCGCCCATTAGCACGGTGCTCAGGAGATGGCCAAAGCGTGCCCTTGGACGGACCGTGCTTATGCATGAGGGCTGATAGTTGAGAGGCCAGGGTCGTATTTAACGGATTGCTTCCCTTGAATGTATTTGTGAGTAGCACCCCTTGGGTATCCTTTGTCGACAAAGAAGTTGCAGTGGCCAGGGATGCCAACAGGCAATTTTTAAAAAGCCTGAAAATCGTGCGACGCACAATTCGTCAGCAAAATCAAAAGTCATCACAAACATATGTCTTTCACACACAGTCAGTCATATATATATATAAATCATGGTGCATTATTAGAGGAATGGAATAATTACAGGCCTTTAAAAGACCTACATGAATACTTTGTGTGAAATTGAGGGAAATAACAAATTTAAGGAGAGTAGCGAAGGTAACAGATTCCTGAAAAAGGGAAAATAAATCAAACACTTCAAACTGAGTACTGTACTACATATCAATCATATTTAATTTACCTTTAATAGTCATTGGGAAAGCCTCAATGACTTTGATGGTTGGCTACTGGTGTCAGATTCCTCTCCAGCCCTCTTCATCCCTTTGCTGACAACCTCCTCTCTCTGCCTGTCTGCCAAAGTTTGCTGAGATAGAGGTTTCTACTCACACTTATCCATGGTTGAAGTAGCCTTCCTTTTCATGGTTGCCTTGGCCTTTTACAGATGAAAGCATACTTCCTTCTTGACAGGGTCATACTTTATATCCTTCCTCTTGAAAAATTCAACAGCACTCTTCTTCTCAGCTAGAAGAACATACTTTACACATTGGTATGCCTCTGCAGTTGAAATGTTCATCCTATTAGATGTTGAGTCACAGACAAGATTCATCATACTAAAACTTGACTCAACTTTAGGGCCTGAGAATATGCTGAGACAAATTTTAAGCAGTGGTGCAAGAGTAGTGTATTTTTTAATTGCTTCACACCAAAATAAATCCAGCTCAAGGTTGGCAGATTGATCTGGAGCAGGAAGGGAATCATCACTGTGATAACTATATAATTGGAGGAGGAAATCATCATTCTCTTCCAGGTGGACTAACTGATTCAATTCCCTCATGAGGTTTTTAGTTGTGGAATGTCTCCTTGTAAGAGGGTCTAAAGAGGAAAGGCAGACTACCAGCCTGTTATCAAGAGGCAGCATGGCTCTCATGTAGATGCCTGTTTATGATGAAGGAGGTTTTGACTTTTGTTAACATGTCACACCTGTCACTTTCCTTCATCTCACTCAGATGTTTTGTACTGTCACTGCCAATAAATGTTGCTTCTTTGGGAGACAGTTTTCCTCCTTGGACAGATCCAGTTCTGTCAAGTGTTTGGTGTTGATAACTTCTGGCTTCAAATAGCATCTAAGGAATTGTTTAAAGGTCTCCAAAATTGTATCATGGAGCCTGTGAACTTGTGGAGTTTTCTTCTCCAAGGCCAATATACAATTGGTGAACAGGGGTAACACTGACTTATAGATATTACACAAAATGAGTGTCTTTTGCCTGGTATTGAACAGTTTCTCAATTATTCTTTCCTTCCTTGCCTTCCCATTGGAGGTAAGATTTTTTTGCTTTATTTTCCGCAAAATGTTAAACATTTTAACTCTATTTTCTGAGGTCAATTTCACCACAATAGGACTTGTTATGTCTGCAAATGTCAATTTGTTCTTTCTCTCCATCCAAGAAAAATAGAACAATGTCAACTGGTCAAGATGACCAAAAGACGAACACTAGCATCATGAATCGACATCCATCTGTGTCCTATAAATTCAACCGGCAGTAAATTTGGCCTCCTCAACAAAACAGAAAGTTCACACAAATTCTCCTGAAGGTCAGCACTGAGGGAAAAATCCCTGTGAATGTCACCAAAAAGTTTTTCAAGATAATGGTCAGGATCCAAATTGCTTGAAAACAGTTTCACAATATTAAAAAGGGGGTGACAGATATCCCCATCAATATCTAGCAAATTGGGAACTTTTCCCGTCAGCCGTACTTGAAATCCAGTGTTTTTACCCCTCATGTAGGCTGCCGAGTCCGAAAGCACAGACACTAAATTGTTCATGGGATATTATCCTCCTCCAACTTACTGATCACAGCATTGTATACAGTCTCAGCATTCACAGTACTCATCTCTTTCGAGGCATAGAGGTATGTTACACTCCTCCCTAATCCCACATTAAAAAGAGACACAAGAATGTTCAGTACTCGCCTCTTGTTAGACTTCAGTGTACTCTCATCCACATTCATAGAAAAGTGAGACACTTTCATTTGGTTCACAAGTTTTTTATGAAACACTCTTGAAAGTCCATCTACCAGCTTATAAATGGTACAGGTTCTTTCTAATTGTAACCCTCAAGTGCCTTGTGGTCCTTGCTAAGTTTCTGCACTAGCGAGACAATTTTAGGAGCAAGAGAAACCGGCAACGAATGTTCAGCAATGAAAGTCAGGATCATAGCCTCCTGCTGTGACTGTCTATCTGCCATATTGACAGTCCTTGGCTCAGAATCAGTAGGAGTAGACTCCCAAAGATTCCACACAATCCCTAACATTATCAGGTACACCATAAGGAACCTTAGCTGTAGCATTGCCTTCTAGGCCTAACTCGCAATTTTCAATTTTTTTCAGTCTTTGAAATACAGGTGCTAGAGCTGGCTGTGAAGCCTTCTCCACTGTCTTTTCCTATTGTTTTTTAATATGACTTGGTCTCTTAACATGATTTGTCAGAGCCTTCTTCCCGCTACTGCTGTAATTAATTTTGTTCCCACACACAATACAATACATAAAGCCCGCCTCTTTCAGTTTTCTTAAACAATCAGAATAGTATCCTCCTTGTGAAATCTTCTCTTGCAGCCATTCCCATTTGAATCTATTTTTTAGTTTTATCCAAATCTTTAATACATTCATCGCCTCTTTTAACGAAATCTTCCTCGCTCGGTTTCATCTTGTCTTTGTTTACTAGATCTAGAGATACACAATCAACAAGTCAACACAGCACATCTCCGTCTGAATAAACACCGACGTTTCCAGTTTGAATTCTTACAGGAAGAAAGTAGACAAGCCAGAACACTGTAACGCATGCGCAGGTTTGTACGAACATCTGGGAAACCATTGACTGTGTCACAGGTCACCAATCTTCCCACTAAAAGACTTCCAGCCGGAGCGAGACGCGAGACGACGAAATTTCAGGTGTCTGGCTAAGTGTGCAGGCTTGACCGGAGAAAGCCAGATGAGTCCGCTACCGGCCCAAATGGCCGGATTTCCGGCTCCTGACTTATCATTTAAATTTGTGCATGACAGTAAGCCTGCCGTTGCAATTTGTAGTTTTTGATTACTTCAGAAAAGATGTTTGAACCTGTCAGTGTGTGGGAGAGGGAAATAGAGAAAATATTTATTGTTTTCATGATATTGTTTTTTTTAAATAATGCAAAGCACTACTAAATAGAGATTTTTTGTATTTTTGTGTTAGTTTGACAGGTACGGGTAATTAAGATTCAAACCTAAAGTGCAAAATATAATACAGTAGTTATTGGCTATATGTCCGGTCTACCAGAAGCAGCCAAAACCGACACTTAATTGAAATGGACACTTTGGCGAAAGTCAATTTTCAGTACTCATTCATGGAGGATGCCCACCCACCTTCATCCTTACCTGCAAATTCAACCACGGCCGTATGGTTACTTAACCTGCGCCGCCTCGATCGGGTACAAAATGACCCGAAGTCACTTATTGACTAATAACTCGGCTCCTAATGCGATCTATACCCCAAGCTGCTAAATATGCTTCTTCAAACCTATTTTGCACAAAATCCCAGAATATGAACTTTGCAGCTATAGCAGTTTTGCTGTGAAGGCCTTGTTTGTTGGCTAGTGTGATAACACTTATAAAAATCGAACACTCACACAAAGCCCCGATCTGGTCAAAATTGACCCCAACCACGTGATTAGTCCTATACTGTCATAATAAATAAGTTGTCGATTCCGATTACCAAGTAATCAATATTTATTATTTTTTTCCAATTCTCATGACCCCGCTAACATTTTTTACCTCTTTTGTACTGGTGAACCATCATCACTGCAGAAAGTTTTAGACCACATCAACTGACGATTGAACAAAAAGGATTTGTATGACATGGTAGTTTGGTAATAAATCTAGATCTATTCGTAATTGGGCAGTAATACCGTATGTTCTGCCCACCCGTAAATTTCAATTTTGGGTTAGGGATAGGGTTAGCCCCTGCCGGCTATATATAGGGATGTCACGTAATAGAGCTATCAATATTCGAGTATTGGGGCTCCGTGTCATAATTTGGCATCAAGGCGGAGTGGGTTAATAAAGCACGTCTGAAAGTTTTATTGACTTTGGATGAGTAGTTTTTAAACAAGAATTTTTTATCCTGAATGCAGCAGTTTTCGTGAAATTCTCTCTAAATCCTTTGCCATAGGAATTGCATATGGCTCAATTTGGCTTAGCATGTTAACGGTTAATAATTAAAATGGGCAAAAATGAATGTTAGTGTTGTGAGCACCATTTTGAAAATCATAATGTACCGTACTTATTTTACTTTAAATCTCTCCTTTAAATTGACTGTTTAATCTTTTCAATAATACCAAGACTGACCACTGACATTTTCATGGTCAAATTAACACATCAAACCTGATTCATATCCCACTTTCTGAAAATAGCAACTTTCAACTGAACACTCCAATTAATGAACCAAAATAATGTGAATAACAGAACTAACCAAGGATCTTGTATTTCAATGCCCAATCTGTGCTACAGAAAACCACAAGAATATATGATATCATAGAAGATTCAGATTGCGACTTGGTACTGAACCAATTTTCAAAGAATAAAAAATTTCCTTTTATGAAGTGATATCTCACCCATGAATTACAGCTCCAGGGGGTGGCATCTGTAACATACACAAAGACCACCTAAGATAAGAATGTGAAAATATCAGCACATATTCAAAGTTTGAATGTACTTAAATTACTGTTTTCAATGCTACTATTGTATGTTTTTACCATCCATTGTCATCGTCAAATAATGTCAATCCATGCCTTATTTCAAGAACTTCAAGGTCTTCTTAATTCAGTGAATATCACTAACATTGAAAGATCTT
Organism: Goniobranchus kuniei; assembly: GCA_025770095.1. Lineage (NCBI taxonomy): Eukaryota > Metazoa > Mollusca > Gastropoda > Nudibranchia > Chromodorididae > Goniobranchus > Goniobranchus kuniei. Next base: position 1,173 of record JAOYNN010098845.1, on the reverse strand, counting down.
TAATCCTTGGCAATTTCAACCTACACTTTGCGTCAACTACAGATAGTTATGCAAAGAAGATTGAAACTGTTTTGAACAACTATAGTTTGCATGTCCTAATTTTATTTCGTTGTCCTTTGTTCATGGAGTCCTTATAAATTTTAATAGTAATGATTTTCAATAAAGCATTGCTTTCTTTTAAATATTAACATAGAATGATGATAATTCCAGCAAATAATTAAATCAGTATACAGATTTAGTCAGATGAAATAATGTTGCTCTAAGGAAAAAGAACATTTTCTCCTTTTGAATCTACGAACAGCTTTTTTTCATTACATTTTTAATTTCAGAGCTCCATATTGGCCATTTATGAAATGTATCATCCATCTTGTCCCAACTGAAGATCCTTTGTTTGCTTGCCATTATATCTTTGACTGGCAGAGAGGTGCGGCCATCAGCGATCTCAACTGACTTTTTTTGTTCTTCTTTTGAATATTCAGATGAAAGTTATGGATTTTTTGTTCGAAGGCTTGGTGCTATTTGGAAAGCTGAAACTTGAACAAAAATCTTTGAAAATCTAAATTTCATCTCCATTTCTAACCCACTCTTTACCATAATTTCATTGATGTATCTGAGCACTAAAGTTATTTATCACACCCCTTCCCATTCTTTAGGCTTGGTTGCTAGGGTGCTTTAAATTTCCATAAAACAAGTTACTAGGCAGAAAGGCACGATGACGCTTAGCCAGTGAAATGGCAGCTTATATGGGCACCTCCTTCGCCTCCGTGACCAAAGAAATTATATCAAGTCCAAATTAGCGATCATAGTTAAACCCACTTATGCTTTGATTGAGTTCTGATGTAGAAATCTAGATCTAGATGTGAATCTACATCTAGATCTAGATCTAGGTCTAGATTATTTTTGTTATGAAAAGGGAAGAAAATGAGCATTATATATTTAAATATTCAGCTTTAAAGTGAAACCTTTTTGAATCAGAATGGTGCAAGGACAAATGAAATATGGCTATTTCCAAAATACCATGTTCAGACCAGCTGACCTTTTCTTTCTTTCTTTCTTTCATTAAGGTGATAGTGTAGAAGAATTTTGGCACCTTTCTACCAATGGGGTTATATCGGTGCCTTTCTTGTGGATTGAACTTGTGTTCTTCTGTCTTCTGGGCTGTTTCCCTGAAAT
>JAOYNN010098844.1:0-17690 GCA_025770095.1 Goniobranchus kuniei | reverse complement strand
ATTAAGCTTTACTTTATCTTAATTTCAGCCAAATTACAGTGATATCCATTCACATGTTACTGATTTACAGAGGTCCAAAGTACAGTGAGGTTTTTTTTTGCCCCACCCGATATATATACTAATTTATGTATTGAGACATCTGTAATATTGTCCATTCCAGTTGAGAAAAAGGAACTATTTGACTTCAGAGGCTTCAGACTTGATTGGTTTAGATTGCAGGTGAATTACTTTTCATTTTTTCCAAATTTTTACATAAATTTTTGTTTAATCACAGTTTGTTGACATTTCTTATTAAGGCTGGAATTCTGTGCTCCGTGCTTTCTAAACTTGGAGAGTATTTCAGACCTGTGACATTTCCAATTTTCAATGTATATGATAAATGTGTTCAGAAAATTAACCACTTTTTGGTTTCCTACATTCAGGCATATATGAATTCATTGATCTGGCACCATTTCAGGTCTTACTGTCTGGATCAGAAATTTGAAAAATAAACATAATGAGTTGTTTCTTTACTTTCTGTAATATTTTAAGAATAATCTTTAAAGCATGGTGGATTTATCACTGTCATGTTATTTTCATGACTTTCCTTAAGTTCTAGTGTTGTGGGGTCAAGGCATTCAACTTATAACTACAAGGTTCTGAGTTCAAAACCAGGACATGCCGTGGCGCTGCCTAGTCCCTGGGAAAGACTGTTCACATACATTTTCCTCACCCCACTCAGGTGTTGTTTAGTCCCCAACCATAAACAGAGGAGGATCTTGTCAGCATGCTAGACCAAATGTGCCTGTAAAATGGCTGCATCTCCGTATACTCTACATAGAGTTGAGAAGGGATTTAGTTGGAAAAGGCCTGTTGGAGAACGTCTGTAAAGCACTTTGAGCACATTTAGTGGATTTAGTGCTACATAAAAGTCTAATTTATGTATTTTTTTAAATTATGCGCTCGTGAATTGTCATCCTATATATATTGTACTTGAAGCTCAGAGCAAATTTCCCAATTTGGATAAGTAAAGTAATCTTGAATCATAAAGTATGCTGTTTCACAGCCATATTTGATATAGTTGGATCTATCTGAAAAACAAAACAAAAAACAAAACAAAAAAACCCTAACATATCACAAAATGTTACATTGCAGGCATACACAAGTGTAAGTCGAGCTGGTCTTGTGCTTCGTGACAATGAGGAACTTGCTAAACACATGAACACCATTATTTTCCACACCAAACTCGTTGACTACCAAGACGAACTGATCAATGAAACCGGTGACCTCTCAATTTACTGGTAATGGTAGCATATATATATGATGTTTTGTAATTGTCATTTAAATCTTTGGATAAATGAGTCTATATTGAGTGTAAAAGAAAGTTAATTTTTTACCTTTTTTAAAAAAAAGAAAAGAAAAAGGCAGGATAATCTGTTGATAAGTGGATGAAGCTATTATCTAGAACAATGTAAAATGACAGAAAAGTTAAGGAATTAGAGGAATGAGAGAATGTGTCTTGGCCATTGGGACAGTATTTTGAGCTGTTTGTCATGGTTGACACCATCAATGTGTGAAGGGTTTATCTTGAGATTAGTTATTGAAGGGCAGTGGGCAGAGGTTGATCTTATAAGAATTCTAGCATCAAATACCCAACAGACTGCAGTTCTACATCAAGCCTTGTGAGATGAAAAGGTGTCAAATGTTCTCCCCCTACTTTAGCAAAACTGCTGTCTTCAATATAATTTTTAGAAAAAAGTCTGCCACAAAGTGACAGTTTTTAGAAATGGAATGTTAAACAGAGATGATTAAAGCAAGTGAACAAGATAAGATATGTGTGTAGTGCAGTAAGGTTTTATTTAAGCAAAATTTATTGTTACTTGAGGTGATCACAAATGTTTCTCTACTTTGTGTTAGAATTCATAGAGGAGAAAATACATTTATCATCTTGTCAGTGACTTTTTTGTCTTTCCGTTTTTACTGATTTCTCAACTTCAAGCAAATTCTTTCTTTTTTTTTCTGTCAGCTTTTACACAACGCTGTTTGAGCATCAGTTCAAGCAGTGCATGGAATTTTTAGCTCAACACCGTTACAGCATCATCTTCCCCATGATCTGCAGTCACTTCATGAATGCCACCCATGCACTTTGCCCTGAAGAGGTAAGTCTGTTGTGCAGTCATATTTTCACAGAAAGCAAGACTTATTTTATTGTCCCTGTAACTTTCTAAAGGCTAAGTCAAAAATTGAGTCACGATGTTGCAGGTTTTATTTGACTGCAACGAGTTTCCCCCACTTCCTTTATAAATATCTTGGGACAATTTATAGAGGAGAAATGGAACTCAAGTCAAATAAAGCGAAAAAAATCATGACCCATTGTCTGACTTATGTATTTATAGACTTATAGTGACCTTGACCTTATTTATCATTTAAAACTCAGGATTTGAACATTTTTAAGAGTAAAATAGTCATGTAATATTAACTTTCTGCTTGCTTTTCCGATAAAGTTGTGATTTTATTGTATTGCTCTAAGGTAACATCCATTATTTTTACAATGGATGTATTCTGATTCATAAGTGAGAAAGATTCGACGTTACATTAATTTATAATGGACATTTTTTAAAAGTTGTAGTCTTTCTATGTTGTCCCAATCACTGTAATGCATATGAGAATAAGCTCATCAATATCAATACATTTTTCAATGAATCGGCCTATATATTAAACTGGGATCTCGATGGAAGATACAAAAAATGTTGCATTGTATCAAGAATGTGTAATTTTAAATTTCAAATATGAACGATATCACTGAATTTTCTCGAACATAAATATGAGAAACAATTAATTATACATTTAATGTTTGCTTTAACCACTGAGATTTTTTAGTGTAAATTATACTTTTAATTTTACTTTCCGTTTCAATTTGCTCATTTTAAGAAGCACAGAAAGCACTGCTTCATAAAAAGTGGCTTTATTGTAGGTAAATGGCTTTGTTTATTTTGCTTTATCATGCTTTTATTCTAAGACACAATTCCCATGATAAGGCAGACAGACATCATGAAGGTGTTCCAAACGTCTAACGCATTTTGGATATCTTCCTTGACTTCCATGTAATGTTGGGACAGAGATCTCAAGGCATTTGGCTGCAGGGTGAAAAGCCCATGATTCAAATCCCAATCTTTTTGACTCAAATTCGCAGTCCTTGGAAAGACTTTAAAACACAATTTCCTTTCACCAATTTGGCTTAAAATGGGAGGTAAATCAGTGACAAACTGCTATCACCCTTTCTACTTAATGCTATAGAGACAAGAGACATGCACTAGCTCTGTGAGCCATCATGATGTCGAAATCTTTAAAAAAAAATTGATATAAATTATTACTTTTACCGCAATAGAAAGGACAGAAAAGATATTTAATTTATATGGTTATTGAATGAGCTACCTTTGAATTTCTAGGGAGTTTTGCGAATTCTCTTTTGTCACTAGAAAATAGTAAGTTGGTAGGAGCACGTTTCCATAAGGACGGTTTATTCTTAATAAGGAAACAAAGATCTGCTGCTTGTTGGTACAGATATACACAAATGACTGAATCATTTTAAAGGCTTCAACATTTTTCTGTGGATGTTCTTTGCACATTCGAGATCATGATGACATTGTATTGGGCAACTTTATCGTGGAATTCATTTTGTTAAGTACTGCATTTGTTTTTGTGGGGATTTTAAAGAATTTTTTTTTCACTTTTAGGGAATTGTGCATAAGAATTTTTTTCTTCATTTATCTTGCAACAATTGAATGTATTGATATAATCTTTGTTTTGTATGGGTTTTTTTATTTTGTGTTGTTTTGTGTTGATTTTTTTTTTTTTTTGGGAGGGGGGGGTTGTTTTCATTTTTGTTTTTGGAAATACCATGGTTCATGTAATGTCTTATTTCATACGAGTAGCTTTATATGTGCTGTGTAAAATAGTCTAAACGTATTTGTGAAGTGATTAGCTGTAGTCTTTGTTACTATGCTGGATTAGAACATTTACTGCTCTCAAATCAACATGGATCTTTTAAAAACTTTTCTGCTTTCTTCTTTGTAGACTATTCATCTTTTACTTTGCCTTTTTTTCCATCTTCTGCACTGTAGCCGTCCATATTTGAGTATTGATGCAATTTGTGTATTTTGATTTGTATCTCATTTTTTATCTTTTTTTTTTTTTTTTTTCTGTTATATATTTACTGATTTATGACTCGTTTTCTTGTCAAAACATATTATGGAAAAAAAAACATTTTTGTATTAATTTCAGCCCATGCTTCTCCATTTTAAAGAACCTGTCTGGCTTGACAATTATTTTGAAATCTCTCTTTCACCTGCACTTTTTGAGAGCACAGAAAATTACTAGAATATTTGAAGTCTTACAGTGAAAAGTTTACTTTATTAATAACTTTGACCTGGCTTGGGCTCTTCTCCAATGCCTTAGGTTCATCTGTTTGCCTTACATTTTAAGATAAATGTTATGCGTCAGTCATGTCCCATAGACTGTTACTGTTATTCTCTCAGACAAATGGAATGCAATTAAAAACTTTTACTTTCATTTTGTTTGTTTTAGTTATTTTTGTCCTTAGTTGCACTTTTTCATTTTTTCCTTATAAAAGTTTTACAAGGAGTAAAGTATCCAAGAAAATAAAATGAAAATGAAAATGGAAAAAAAAAGAAAAGAAAAGTGCGTCTACGCTGTTCAGATTTTAAATCTCTTCAATGCATTTTTCTTGGCTTTAGCTTCACAGTACTACTACGTTACATCACATCAGATATGCCATATAAATGTTTTGCCATATTTCTTGATTTATATTTATGAAGTAGAACATGTATTCTCTATTTGTATCATACTGTTCATCCTAAAGTCATATTTTTTCACAAACAAGGTTCATGCACTGACTTGGATTGCAACACTTTGTTCTTTAAAAATTGATTAAAAAAAAAATTAGATTAAAAAGCATAATTGTCGAATTGCCTCTATTCCAAAAAAGTAACAAAAAGCATCTTACTTCAAATGACTCTCTTTCATAGTATTTGAAGATAGATCTAATAAGTGTAAAAAAAAAAAAAAAAGGATGTTTGTCTATATTTATTTATATTTGTTGTCTTTTGTACTATAGTCAGTTAGTTTTTATTTCATTTGTGGGGAAAACATCTTAAAATTAATAATGATTTGGCAGTATATGCCAGAATTTTTGAAAATGTTATGTTAGCATTTTCCATGAAGTATAACTTTCCCATTGAGGAAATACACCCAACAGAGATTTTGTTTATTTAAAACGATTGATGTCGATCTCACAATGGCTGTCTGCGACAAGTATTGATAATGATTAAATGATTAATGTGGTATGAACATTTAGGATTTTAAAATAATTTTTTTTTTTTTTTTTTGCTTACGATAGGGCTTGCTGTAAGTCTTGAAGAGTTTAAAAAGAGGATAAGTTTTCATTTTCAGTTGGAGATGAAGGAAAGATGAATGGGATAAAGAAAGAACAGAAGTCAGGCTGGATCTGTTTTTATCAATTTCTTGTTGCTGTGGTGTAGATTAATTTTATGGTTAAAAATAGTTCAAATATCCAGTTTCGCGTCGAGCATTTTTGTCTTCTCTGATATCCGTACATTTTCCTCAACACCGTTGACATCAAAGTCTTCTCACAGCCACCGCTACAATGAATAGCCTACAATTCTCCTGTCCTACCTTGTTGCAGCATGATGACTTAGAAGCTTTCACTACACTGGCTGCATCACCTGTTTTGTATGGGTATTGAAATCAATGAGACGCCAAACACTTCTGATTTTATGTCCCAGATATCTCATCTTGCCCTGCTATTTGTAGTCTGCACACAATGTCTCTCTCTTTTTCACACCAATCAGCGCCATTCCATCGGCACAACAAGTGTCCAATATGCACATTGGTTCCTGCGTGAAATGTCAGAGGAAGTGAACCAGGTTATTACATCGATATCAGAAGAACAGTGCATGCTCAATTACAAGGTAAAACGTAGGATGAAGGCATCCTTTGGATAAGGTCACGTGAGACAGCTCAGAATTTTTTGTGTTTGATGTTGTGTTCTTCATTGTTGATTTTGTTTAAAGAAAAAAAAAAAACAACCCAAACTCAAAGGAATCAAGCACTTTGCTTAACGTAAGTATAATTTCCGGCTTATTTCTCAATTTGCATGTTACAGGACCAGAAAAGAAAAGGGGAGTAGAGTCATTACAAACTCCCCTTTTCAGTTTATGACATAGCCGTGTTGTATTATATTTGAAACTCCTTGTTTTGGTTATCAATTTCTTGAGATGTAAATCTTTGTTGATATATTGTTTTGACCCATATTTTGGGTCAAAATTGTGTTATTTTATATTTATATTTCCATTTTATTTTATTTTTTTGGTTATTGGTTTTTTGAGTGTTGTAAATCTTTGTCAGCATAATAAAATGTTTTTGCTCATTTCTTAGCGTCTGAGTTTCCTTCCCCCCACCCCCCTCTTTGACTGTTGGCTTTTTGGATTCAAATCTTTGTCAATGCCTTGCTGCCCAGATGGTTTCTTGTTGTAGCCAAGATATAAACATTTTTTTCACTTTGGTTGATGGTTTCATGAGATGATTTTTCTTCTGCTGGTGTGTTGTTGTGACCCTCTTCAGCTATGACCTCACTGTCTGCCGTAATGTATAATAAGAAATCTTTCTATTGTAAAGGTGGGATTGGGTGGTTGCGATCAGAATTTTTTTTTCTTCATATATATATATACAACCGATTTAAGAAATTTAAAAAAAGAATCAGTGACAAATTTTAATCTTTTGTACAGCCCTGTTAAGAAATGTTTAAAATGTATGTGACACATTAAAATCTTTTTTACAACCCACTTGAGAAACAGAAAATTATTTGAAAAAAAAAAAAATCATCAGAAACAAGTTTTCTCAGTTCTTTCCCCAGGTTATTGTCACTGTGATTTTTCTTTTTAACGAATTTGAACATTTTGAGGTATTTGATGTGATCTCTCTGTTAACATTGATGAGTTTTTTCCATTTTCTGTGTTTTGCTTGGCTCAGAAGCTGTCCAGTGGTATCCTTTCTTGTCGTTGTAACATTGAACTTCATTGCAATTCAGATTTCTTTCCTGTGCCTTTGTGTGAAAGAATGGTTGCAGAGTTTTCTTTGTAACTTTCACATGATTTTTGTGGTGGTTTTTTCAATGTGTGTTGTCTGAATGATTAGTATTTTTGAAAACATTTGATATTGTTTGACAAGGCCCGAATGGAAAAAGATGCTGGGAACTTAAGAGATCAGTGAATCGTGGTAAGTGTCTTATGATAAATGAATTGTATAAGTATTATGTGTATGTTTCTGAGACGAGAAGGCATATACCTTGATGTGAAGACCATGTTAAACAAGGTATGTATCTTTTGTAAATAATAAAAAGATCATAACACTGTCAGTGGCTGGTAGAGGCTGGTGGTTTCTCCTGATATGTCATTGAAAATATTTAATTTGAGCTCGACCAGGACAAGGCTGAAGTCTAAGGTAATGAATGAGACTGGTTTTACTTCGGTGCCGTATCTTTCCCCCCCCCCCTTTGCTGTGTTTTTAGCCTTCCCTGGTTTTAGTTTTTCTAACAAAGCTGTCAGTAACATTGTGTGATGTCATCCTCTAATTTACCTTTTTCCATTTTCCTCAAGATAACCTGGATGGAAATTAATGTTCAATGTCCTTGTGTTTATTATGCATTTCTCCCTCATGAGATGCATGATTTTTGGTAGGAAAAATAAGTTTTTTGTGTGACCATATCAAAACGCTCTCTTTGGTGATAATTAAAAGAAGAAAAAAAGAAAAATGCTAACTTTAAAAGGACAGGAGATATAGGAAATTCCCTAACAAATTCAAATGAGACAGAAATTGCTTTGCATAGCCAAAGATGATCCTATATTTCACTTTAAAAGTTTGCTGGGTTTATTTTTGCCCTCAGTAAATGACCTAATAGCGCAAAAGATGTCGTACGAAGGAAGGCTTAAATACCTGAAATTACAGTCTCTTTGAGAGTTTATACATTTGTATAAAATAGTTCATGATATTTACAACATTGATCAAGATCAGTTTTTCAAATTTTCTCATATAACTATTACTAGGGGAGATAAGTATAAGATATACATTACAGGTAGTTCGTCTACAATAAGACCAAACTACTTTGTTTCTAGAATGGTTAAAACTTGGAATAGCCTCTCTTTACGAACAAAGGGTTTAGAAAATGTAAATTCCTTTAAGAATGCCATTGATAGAGAGCTTCAAAATTATTTTTATGTTTATGATGAATAATTGTTGCCACACAGTTATGAATATTTGATGAATACTGGCATGTTCCATTTATGTTATGTTATTGTTATCCTTACATAGGTAATTCAAAGGTCTATGACCTAATGCACCCTTATACTGATATAAATGGCACCAAGAAGTTAATGGAAATTTAGTGTTGAAAGACTAATGTTGATTTGATACTTTATGATTGAGAATTTTATACAACATAAAATCATGTTAAAGACACCATAAAAATACTAACACTAGGGTTCTGAGAAGAATAACCAGGTGGATGGAGTTAATCATTATAGAGGATGATATTGTAGAGGAAAGATACTGGATTTCTCACAATAATATAATAGATGTTCAGTGTAATGATAACAGTAATGATGATAATTCCAATGATTCAAGGTTGACTTCACATACACCTTGCTCAAGATTAAAACTCTTTTGAAATTTAAGAGAAAATTATCATAAATCACACACAAAATCTTTTTTTAGCATGTGATTAATGACATTGAGTGCAAAAGCAATTTCTCACGCATTTTTGGTATAAAAGTGCCAAAATTCCATAAATATATTCTTATTTAGCCAGTTAAGTAGTCAGCTATTTTTTTAGTTGTAGTTTTTTATAACCACAGTGTGTTTTTGTATTCTTACTACTTTGTTGTTTTTTTTATTATACTTTTACTGACATGATTTTTCTTTTTTTTTTTTCATTCAATATTCCCATTCAACAATTCCGATTTATTATTTATTTCTCCTCTAATGATCTTTGATTTGATGTTGTTGTTGTAGACAAACAAACTTTTCTTCATTCATCCCCCTCATTGTCATCATAATGGCATGATATTTAGGATTTGCACCTTCTTGATTTTGGGGAACTGATTTAATCATACTCACGTTTGGTCTCACAGCATTTTGGCGCAGGCATTAACTTTTCTCTCATCATATTCATCCATAGAACCATAGCCTTTTAACCCTTTATTTACTTAAAAAATCATAATCTTCATGGGCTTTGAGACTACAGCTCCTATAAACCTGCCTTGTAATAAATATCTGCTATGCAAATGCATGATCCTGTCTTCCTTACGAGCATCCTGTATGTCCTCTTCAATAGCTGTATTACTGTAGTCACTACTATAGCGTGATTTCTGGTTATGGGTTTTTCTGTTCTGTCATTGTGTTTCGCTGGGTTTTTATTTGTTTTGTTTTTTCTGTGGCTGTTATTGATTTTTTTTTTTTAAATTTTGCAACCTAAAAATAGATGTTCCCCCTTCCTATTGATGTTTGTGTCCTTCCTTCTTTGCTGAATGTCAGCGTGTAACGGTGGGCAAGACGGCTGTTCAATACACCCACCTCTTCCTGCGTGAGATGGCAGAGGAGCTTTGTGGTGTGTTGTCCAAGATTAGCGATGAACGGGTCAGCATGGATAAAAAGGTAGGAGATTCAAGGGGAAAAGAGTTATCAGTTGGCAGCATTTGTGGCATGGATGTTTGACACCAAACGGCAAATTTGGTGGAGTTAAAACATGAAACCTTTCTCTTTACAAAAAAAATATAAATAAAATATAAAAAAAATAATGAAGTTGCAATTATTTCTGATTTAGAGAACATTAAACTGCATATTGATATATTCTCTTGGTCTTACAAAATCTTAGAATATGAATATATTAAAAAGGCGACCTATCAGATAGGTATTACTGTTCCAAATATACTTTCTTATGTGTTTGCAGAATGTTTACAATATTAAATTCAGTTTAGATTTTAAAGTTATTTCTCTAATTATTATTGATAGGATCATTTTGTAAATGATTTTTTGAAAGAAATAATTCAAATATCACAAGAGTTAATTTAAGAGATCTTTAAATAAAGGGCATAGACATTTTCCCCCTTTGTTACATTCATCTGGATGCAAAAAAGGATGGACGATTTTATTATAGACAAGAAAATAATGCAGCACTTTAGAAAAGAGTTCCGTTAATTTCAAAAACCATCTAAATTGGATGGCTTCACAATTATGCTTGTACGAAGGAGGAAATTCACAGATGAACGAGGAACAATTTGTAAGCTTTTGCTGCCCATATATGAAACTTGAGTGGTGTTGAAATTCGTTGAAAAGGAAGTATGAATTTCACATTTCTTGAAACTGGCTCTTTTGTGCGATATCATTGTGAGCCATATTCCATTTCACCTTGATGAGGAAACTATTTGGTGACTGTAATGTAAGTATATTATATGTCTTATCTGTTATTTGAAATGTATGTATGGTTGTTTTCAGATTAACTTTTGTGAGCGTACAAAGTGTTATGGCTTTCATTTGCCTCGATGTCAGTAGTCCCATCACATTAATGTAATCCTCTTTTTAATTTTGGGTACATGCTATAGTTAAGGAGGTATTTATGTATTGTCTTAATTCTTTTTAGTAGACAGTGTCATAATTGTTTGGATTTCCATTTAAAAGGATAATTTTTGTTTTGTTATTCTTATTGGTGATTGTTTGTTATAACAATTTTTCTGTTCTGCATTCTTTTTTTATATTCCTTAAAAATATTCAATTAAGTTTTAGTTTAATGTTTTCTTATCTATCAATAACCCAGCTTTCTTGTTAAGACAAACTAGAAGTGATTGATTTTTATATTGTCATATTCAGGTCAGAGAAAGCTAAAATGATGTACTGTCCTGTACGTCTCAGATTCTAATGTGTATCCCCATTGTCATGGGGATTGGTTTTGTATAAAGCTACAAAGAAATCCTCTGTTCTGAATAAGGGAAACTCCATGTCATGATCTACAATAGGTGTAGTATAAAAATTGTGGAAAAGATCATTGCTTAATCACTTGTAACCGTTAATTGTTTAGTGCAACGAAAATACAGATAAAAATACACTGTATTAATGCTATTTTTCCTTGATGTTTTATTTGCCAGGAGGAATCAGGCAGTCTTTGGTGAATTATTTTAAATTTTATTCAAATAATTATGATTTTGCCACTCCTGTAGTTTAAAAAAAAAAAAGAGAGAGCATTTGTTGAAAATATTATTTGTTCCACGCTTTAATATAGATGTCATTTTTACATCATCTGCAATCATTTTTATTTCTTTTATTTGGAGTAGCTTCTGCCAAAACACAGTGCCGCCATCATCCTCCATCAAAGGCAGAAGGTCAAGGACAAGAAAGATAAGAAAATAGTCGAGCCAGAAAAGCCGGGAACGGAGAGTATGCGGAAGAATCGAGAAAACTTCACACGGTAAGTTTTTGTTTCATCAGCAGTTGTTGGTTGTTTTTTCTTAACAAGTGCATGACGGGACAATTTGGAGGCAATTTACAAAATGTACAGGTACTGGCAGTGCTGGCTAAGCGTCTCGCTGAAATTAATTAATTCTTCTTAGAAGTTTCTTAGTCAGCCAATTACAAACCAATATCCCTAACATGTATATGCTGTAAACTATTAGAACCCATCGTTATGTCTGCCATAAGTGATCATTTGGAATCCAATGGCTTAATTTCAAATGCCCAAAATGGTTTCAGGAAAGGGAACTCTGGCGAAACACAGTTGATCTCAATTACCCAAGATATATCATCAGTCCTTAACATGGAGGTCAAGTCAATGCCATTCTTCTTGACTTCTCCAAGGCATTCGACAAAGTTCCACACCGCCGCCTAATCCATAAACTCGCCTCATTTTGCAGGCAAAATCTTATCTTGGCTAGAGGAGTTTCTCCGAGGCAGAAGTCAGGAAGTTGTAGAGGGTGAGAGATCGAAAACTGGCCAAGTCACATCAGGGGTACCTCAGGGGTCATTGCTTGGTCCTATTCTCTTTCTGATATAAATGACCTTGGAGAAAACATCAAAGCAAACGCCAGGCTATTCGTGGACGACACTATTTTGTACAAATCCATAGAAAAAAGCGCAGACGCCAACGACCTCGAAAATGACTTGAAGTCTCTTCAGACCTGGGAAGAAAAGTGGCTCATGCAATTTAACTCTTCAAAATGTCATGTAATTACATTTACCAACAGAAAAAGCCCCTTATTTCTAACAATACACTTCATGGATACACACTCGAACATGTTAAATCGGCAAAATATCTGAGTGTTGAACTCACCAGAAACCTGAAATGGGGTAAGCATATAGATGCCATTACATCTAAAGCCAACAAATTCAGTGCTTTCATCTGGTGAAAATTGAAAGGCTGCCACATAAAAATGCAGTTAGATTGCTACAAGACTCTTGCACACCCTAGTCTTGAATACGCCAGCGTAATATGGCATCCACACCAAGCAACAGAGAGAGAAATACTTGAAAGAGTACAAAAAAGGTGTGCAAGAAGAATAACTGGAGACTTCAGACATGAAACAAGTGCTACCGACCTGGTAAAAATTCTCAGACTTGAAGACCTTGAGTCCAGAAGAAGAAGGGACAAAGCCACCATGATGTTTAAAATTGTCAACAATATTTCCCATGTGTCAATTCCAACTAACATCATACCAATCAAATCAAACACCAGGGGCCACAATAAAAGATTAACGATACCTAAATCTCGCGTCAACGCCCACCTTCATTCCTTCTTCCCCTCAACTGTGAGAATTTGGAATAGCCTCAATCCATCAAGCGTCCATGCAGAAACTCCCTACGCGTTTAGAAAATCACTTCGTTAACTCCGCTACACATCCTAGTAGAAACAACTGTAGACGTATCCTCCACCATCGGAGGTTACTACAGCCCGATGAAGAAGAAGAAGAAGAAAAATAATGAAAATTTCGTTTTCTGGCCTCACAGGATAAAAGCTTAATGGTGCCGACTTTCCAAAAATATTTAAATCTCGAACCTGGACGTGTTTCGGAGTGTACTTATTTTTATCAAAATTGTAAGCTGTATTCCTTCTCTCTCTTCTCAGAAGAATGGTATATCAAAATTTCAAGACGTTGGCATGAAACCTGTAGACATCATAGGTCTATAGATAATATTCTTCCAATGAACTAGTACAGGTATTTAAAATGGAAATTACCTGAGGTGGTAACAGATATATTAAAAAGATAGTCAGGCCATCGGTGGACGAAGTTGAAGGATTGTAAACTCCGTGAGAAAATGATAATCAACGATTACGCTACTCCTAGGTGTGTCTCGTACCGAGGCGGGGAGCAGACTGCCGAAAGATATTGAAAAAAGGAGGAGGTACCCTCATGAGTACAAGTAACTCACTCTAGCGGAAGTGGGCTTTACGTGCCAAAGGTGAGTTGAGCCGAAAAGAACCGAGGGCTCAATGAATAAGTGCGGTCCGCGCGTTGCGCTTAAGGATTCTATAAATAGCATGTCACTGGGCTTTCCCGATCTTATTCTCTATTCTGTGTTTCTGATAGAGTAGGACCATTAGGACAGGCCTAACTCTGAGGTGAATACTGAGTTGTTTGATTTGTGGGTTAAAAAACAACAAAATATCGGAAATAAGAAAAATGAAGACCTTCTCTTTTATTGTCAAGTAAAGCCAGTTCCATGAATTTTATGATATTAGGAATTTTAGTGCGTTTAGTTTATTTGTTAATGCTTTCGTTCAGCAACCTTAGTTAAAACAAAAATGTGCATTCTCCTCTTCCTCTCTTTATATATATATATATAGGATTATTATTATTATTATTATTATTATTATTATTATTATTATTATTATTATTATTATTATTATTGTCATCATTGGTTTGTCTCTTTTGTGATAAAATAAAACTTATCATGTGTCCTTGCAAAAAAAGTTTGCTTTATATTTACAACCACAATATATGTCATATATTTTCTGAGGCCAGACTACTTATCACAAGAAGAGAACTGAAAAGTTTTCTGTATTGCCATATCACTGGAACATTCAGATAACACAAAAATCTCAATCCAATTATTCATTTTATTATGTTTGCAATATAATTGTGGAATTTTACATGGAAGCATGCAAGGCAATTTTGTTTCAAAACAAGGAAAAATTTAATTACAGGGTCATAATATTCTGTGTGATTATGTGTGTTTGTGTAAATGCATGTGTGTGCATAGAATGAAAGTAAAAATTGAGGAAAGATGGAATAATATCATGCAACAGCAACTATGATCAAAGCACCTTAAAATGACCCAACTTTGCTTAGCAACAGTAACACAGAACAGCATGAACAAAACTTGTAGCCTGTTAGCTATGATTGCATTTTCGTCCAGGACAGTGTTGTCTAAATGACATAATTATACTCGTTCAGTCATGTGAGGCAAGCTGCAACTGTGTGTTACTAAAGGACATGCATATTCAACAGATTTAATAAGAACAGAAATTTATACAGATAAAATAACTCTAGAAATAGAAAGGCAAAAATAGAGCGTCTAAATGATAGGGAAATGAATAGAACCTAAACACATCAAGTTATTTGTGTCTGTCTTTGTATGGAATTTAATAAGAAAACTCTGTGCTAAACTCGAATGTGATTATTCATGAACTCAATTTTTAAAGGAATAAAATTCAGATATGTATCTTTTGACCAAATACCATCTGTTTTCGTTTGCATTTGTACATCAACCTAGAACTCTAAGACAATCCATTTTCCCCAGACATTGTGTAAGAGCATGTACATATATGTGTGAGTGTAGGTATGTAGGCCTATGTATGTGTGTTGGCTTTCATATTTTAGAAAAAGGGGGTTGCGTATACAATGGTTCTCACAACAAGTAGGCCTAAACATCCTCATGGAATTCAACTAATGGATACATTGATTAAAATCAAGTGACTTTATCTCTTTGTTCCTTTTAATTTTTATTATAGGGAAATAAGCATACTACTTTTCTATGTTTTTGTGAAGGAGGTTCATTTGGTGTTCTGTTTCTACTTTTTATAATAAACATTGTTTGATATGACCATAGGATGTAAACGATAACTTTGGAACTAGACTTAAGTTTTGTTTAAAAATATATCCTAGGATTACAAGGCATGTCCAGTGCATGATCCTGAGAGACATTACTCATGATTGTCATTGTTTGAAATGATTCTTGAAGGATTTTCTATCAGTTTCCGTTTTCTTTTTCAATTCTTGTCAATGGTAGTCTGAAATAAAGTTCCTTTCAAAAGTTAATTCCATTATCCTGATATTAAAGTTGAAATTTGAAAATGTATATGAGCTGATTGGAGATTGTTGGCTGCCTTTTGGTAAATAAACTGAATATATTCAATAAGAATTTAAAATCTTAAGTTTTATATTGGATGCTTGATTTACCATCACAATGAAATTGCAGTTTGGTGGGCATCTCTATAATTAAGTCTTTTGTATGGGTTCCAGTATGGGTTCCAGAGTCTTCAGCTGAGAGGTGATATAAATTGGTTCAATGCCAGATCTATTCATTTCATGCACATTGTAAGAGCTATAAGTTGAGCGAGAAGCTAGAATCATCTTACAAAAATGCCCTTCTCTGTTTTAAATGTATTCACAAAAGAGCCCCATCATACGATCTTGTTTATGTATATAACCCATCACATTCATAAGATCTATCAACCAGTGTTTGTTGAAAATTCCAACCCCAAAAAGGTTCTGTTGGGCTTGCAGAAGGTCTTTCACACTCACCATTCCAGTGCTGTGAAATTCCCTTCCTCCTGAAATAGTTTAATAGAATCTGAATCAAAATTTAAGGCAGCTTTAAAAGCCCACCTTTTTAAATTGTATGTAATGATCTAGTATCATTTTTCTGATTATGATGTCAGTGTAATAATTTGTTTTGCTGTGATATGTTAGCACATGTGATGTTTGTTAGTATATGCAATTTTATGCTTAGAGCTGTACATTTTGTACTACTCAGGATTATGCGTCATATAAATGACCTACATTATTTTGTTTGTGGTCTTCCTTTGGATTTGTTTTCTCCTGATGGTTCAAAACATGAGACCATTGCTTTATTTTACATATACTTCTATAATATATATCATACTTTGACTGAGTATGTGTCTAAAAGGGCCCCATCTTGTCTCCATGATTTGGATGGATAGGGGTTTTCCATTGCATTTATCATACACTGATTTATTGGTTATTATTGTTGGATAGTGGATGTTGAGTGCTGTGCGATTTGTTTCCTCTGGTATGCATCTAGCTTATGTTCTTTGCTGAGCGTCAGGGCCCATAAACTGCAGTTGAATACTATTTTACAAGAGATTTGTAGAGCTTGATCTTTATGCTCCTTTTCAGTTTGTTGTTTTTTTATCCACAATGCTGATAGCTGTTTTCTTCTTTTCATATCGTCTGTGTCTCCAGTCAAGTACCATATTTTATGGTTACAATTACAATTTGCTGGTGTTTCTTTAGTTGTTCCCATATTTCTTTTACATTCACCAGAAATCAATGTTGTCGATAGATTATGGAAAAAAGATATCTAGGGGCGATTGAGCCACAGGCAGCAAGGTTTTGCACATCTTTTAGGGCCTTTACAGTAAACAAGGAAAAAGACAGGGCTAATTCTTGGGGAATTCGGATGTTCCTCAGAAAGGCTTTTACAGTCAAAGCCCCAAGTATTCTTGTAGTAACCTAGGTTTCACCAATGAGAAGCAGATTAGATCTTGGCAGAGTTCATCATTGTGCACTGCTCCTTCCATTGATCATCGTGTCAAAGGCGGCCGACATATCTATCCCAGTGACAGTTATTTGAAGATTTTCAGATAGCAATGTTGCAACGAGCCACCTTTGGGTCCATACTACATGTACATTGGCAGTGCTTCTGTCCATGCAAAATCCACTTAGACTCTGTCGAGAGAGAGCTTTCAATAAACCTTTGTATTATCCTGTTTAAAGTGATCATAGATAGTGTCTTCCTGATAATGTTGGTCTTAGGCTCTGAGGATGGTCCTTTCTTTTCCAGGTTTGGGAATTAGTTGGTAAAAGTGTACCCTTGTTGATTTAAAAGGGTTGGTGGCTTTCAAATGTTAGGATGAAAATGTCTGCTACATGCTGATGTAGGAGTAGTGATCCATTTTTCAACAACTTGCTGCATCCACCATCCTTCCACTCATGATTGATTGTTGCGCAGGCTGTTGAGTCATTGACTGACTTCATTTAATGTGATTGACCTGAGTAGCAGTAGAGGGATGCCTTTGAAAGATGGTATCTGCTCTGATTTTGGGTCTTGGAATTTGGATTTGTAGAATTTTGATAGTGTCCCCTGTTTCACTGGGGCTTGCTATTTGTTTTGCCAGTTTTGTTGTCTTCTACTTGTAAGCTTTCGCAGGGTTTCTGATTTAAAATGCGACCTTCTTTAAACATTGCTTGGTCATCACTTGCTTTGTCAATGATTTCCATTTCTCTTTTGTCTAGCTCATCATTTCTAACACTATTATTATTATTATTATTATTATTATTATTATTATTATTATTATTATTATTATTATTATTATTATTATTATT
>JAOYNN010098733.1:0-11730 GCA_025770095.1 Goniobranchus kuniei | reverse complement strand
AGGCTAATGTTTTCTGTGATAACATCTTGTCTGCTGAAAAGGTGAGGTCTACATCTTCAATATGGTAATGTCAGCCTGAAAAGGCTAATGTTTTCTGTGATAACATCTTGTCTGCTGAAAAGGTGAGGTCTACATCTTCAATATGGTAATGTCAGCCTGAAAAGGCTAATGTTTTCTGTGATAACATCTTGTCTGCTGAAAAGGTGAGGTCTACATCTTCAATATGGTAATGTCAGCCTCAAAAGGCTAATGTTTTCTGTGATAACATCTTGTCTGCTGAAAAGGTGAGGTCTGCATCTACAATATGGTAATGTCAGCCTGAAAAGGCTAAGGTTTTCTGTGATAATATCTTGTCTACTGAAAAGGTGAGGTCTGCATCTACAATATGGTAATGTCAGCCTGAAAAGGCTAATGTTTTCTGTGATAACATCTTGTCTGATGGAAAGGTGAGGTCTACATCTTCAATATGGTAATGTAACCTTGAAAAGGCTAATGTTTTTAATTGAGAACGAGCTTAAATTTTGAGGCGTTCACAGCCTTCTTTCATTGTAAACACTTATATTTCAAGTTGCATGCTCCCATCGGATGGTTTATAACAAAGCCACTAGACTACTTAAGATAACTTGCAATCTCATTAGCTATGCTGCATCTAATAATTAAAGCTTCTGGGTCAATTCCTTTTTTTGGAGGATACAACTTTTCCGTTAATCTATCCCTTCCAATGAACCCAAACTTCTTGACCCATGCACAGTACCAAAAAAAAAGCTTTACTTAGGATAATGCAAACTTGTGTCAGGTTTGTTTGAAAGAAAGCATTTGGTTTTGGTTTCCTGGATTCTCCAGATAGAGTCAAAGACAAACTGGTCACAAATGGACTTCTTTTTTTTCTATCACAGGTGTTTTTGAAGAGAAGATGTATTTTGTATAAGGGCAGTGAATCTTAAAGAAAATTGTTTCATGAAGATCCTCAGAGAAAAAAAAAAGTTGATTTGATGTCAATTTATAACTTATTTGTGCAATATTGTTGGTGAATTTTTAAAGACTAATTTAAGAGAATTAAAATCGATATATACAATCTTAGAAATCATGCAAACCATTGTCGATATTTAATAGCCTCGTCACTTTTTGCTGCAATATCAAAATGTATATTCCACAACCATACAAGAGCAGCATCTTTGGCATTCGGTTTCTCATTGGTGGAGTAAGAGCTTGTTCTTCCCTCCTTGTTTAGAATTTGCTGCAATCACGTCTGAAATTCATTGTTTGAAAAAAGATTTTCTAGACTTACTTCTCGCTCTCTCTTCTTATATTATAACTAGCACGTTTTCCCGTTCTACGGAAAGTTGAATGACACAGTCAGTTCTGAGAGAAACACAATGGGACACAAAGGGAAAGGATGAAAATACTCAAGAGATCTAGATCTAGGTTAGATCACAATGATGGCTATGGCAAATCTGGCTTCTTTTAACCTGGGCAGACGCTATATCAATGGATCTGGCTATAGGTCTAGTTTGACGTACTTTTAATTGAATGAGAAAACCGAAAGGTTCAAAGTGTAAAGCCTACAGTATCATCATCATCCACTGACAGTGGAGGAACACAATGCGAATTGCATTACAGAAGGCTAGAATCGAAAGTAAGTCAGTTCAAAGATCAAATAGTGAAGCTGATTTCCAGGATGGAACGAAATTGATAGCACAACTCAGGACAAATGAAAAAAATAAGAAATTCTGTAAATTCAATCCAAAGCTTTATTGAAATAAACAATGCCATAAACACAGTTGAACAGCAACTTTTCATGTCTGTAATTTTATAAGAATTTTAAATGCTGCGGATTCTGAGATCATTCGATCCAAAGGAGATGTGCCATGCACCCTGATCACTCTTTTTATATAGATGAACTCTTAACTCTTTTTCTCATTATATTATGCTTTAAGTATGTTTTCATGAACATGTCAGATGAATTCTCTCTCTTGGGATAAATAAAGTTGCCTAAATTCTGTATTCTGTGTTTTCTCCACATTCGTTTCTCAGGTATATTTGAAATGGCCGACAGCTCTGAGCATCAACCCTCTAGATGATTCCCTCCATATCCTTGACCATTCCATTGTCCTTAAACTGACCAGCGACTTCAAATTGGTCACAGTGGCTGGACGTCCTGTCTACTGTCCTCCTCGTCATTCCTCATTCCTGCCATCTGGTGTCCTGAATGACGATGAACAGGCCACTAATGTCGCTGATCACGTCAACTTGGTTTCTCCAAAGAGCATTACATTCGGTCCACATGGTGATTTATACATTGTTGAAAGCAACAGTCACAACATCAACCGTATTCGGGTCGTCAGCACTGACGGACACATTCATCATTTTGCTGGGGCTAAAAGCAAATGCGATTGTAGCCAGGTAAGAACTGTTTTTATTTTAAAACCAAAGTTATGAGAGATGGATAGTCTCGACTTTAAGGCGTATTCAAACTTTTTTGTTGCCTTGAGTAACATCGCCCAAAAAAGATAATCATTGTCCCTCATCTTAGGTTTGGTTCTTCTTGTTCTATTCTTCAAGTATCTTTGTCCTTCAAGAAAATCAATCCACCATGACTTTTGTGTAACGTCCTTATATAAAAAAAAAAATGGACACAAGGAGACTGATTGTTTTACAACTTTCTTCTTTGACTAGATTAAATTTTCGCCAAAATTCCCAGATCTTTAGAGCAATGTAAACGTTTCAAAACTACTTGTGCATAAAATAATGTTTAGTAGAATAGCATCATGCCTTTTTCATTTGACGTCTATATAACCTGCATTACAATGAACTAATATGCTTGATAGTTTTACTGTTCTTGCCTTTTCACCAAAAGCCTCCCTTTAAAAGCCATGGTGTTCATTAGCCAAGTTGCACATTTTGAACTCGAACAAAAGTGAAATTTAGTGTACCTCAAAACAAAAGGAAAATTACTTTCAAGTTGACCCAACCTATCGAATAGACCCTCTGCTGCTCTACATAATCTGCATCTAGATCTTTATCTTCACAATCACCTCCACCACCAGTAGCAGCCTCAGTAACGTCTATTATTAGATCTAGATCTAGGCCAGGAACTATACCGCCACCACCACAATCCCTCATATCACATGTACACAATACAAGTGTTACGGCAGCTCCACATATGTGGAGCACTGTCAAAAACACACTGTTTGTTTTCCAGTCAACTTTGATAGGCTACTTTAGGTCTAATGATGAGGCATTGTTTGCTTTTCTCAAATCCGCAATATCTACTTTAGGTCTAATGATGAGGCATTGTTTGGTTTTCTCAAATCCGCGATATCGCGGACATTTTACTAGTTAAAAGAAAGAAATGAAATTTTCTTTATTGGAGATGTACATTCAGGCAGAAATTTATGTTTCCATGTTCCTTTTGTGGATCCCAGGTTCTTCAATTGAGAGGATGCAGAATAGGTCCACTGCCAGTACTCCCCATGTATGCAATAAAAGGCTGATAAGGGTTGTTTGATAGCTTCTTCCTCATCTGTCTACTTCTGTCAGGCACTCATTTGTGTCCTGAGAGGAGAGTGCTTTGCTGGGGGAGGGAGGTGGCTTATTCAGTGGCTATACCCATTTATGTGCATAGCATGACTTAAAAATACTATCGTGGTCAATGGCTATCTAGATGACCGAGTACTTTTGAACACAAAGGGCGGTAGAAAATCCTGGGTGGTCTTGCATGCACAGCTTGGGGCTTGATGGCCTCTGTAAAGTAGTAATGGATGATTTTTTTGTCTCTGTAAATCATCTCTCCATTTTAAGCAATCTTCTGTATTCTATTATGCCTGTTGTTTATTTTAAATGCCTGATTCCCTCTCTGGCAACTCCTTTTCCTCATCTGAAACTCTTTTCTACTACTGCTGTTCTCTTACTTTAAACTAGTCTTTCGTCTTTCTTTTTCCATGGGCATTGAGATGACCTTTGTAGTCGAAAAGACCGCTAAAACACCATATAAACAAACAAACAAACATGTTTCCATGTCAGTAATTTACTTCGGTATGAAAAATAATTTTTCTTATCATATTATGGTTTCTTACAAGTTTTGTGAGATGAAACAGGCAAGATTCTTATGTTTTTGTTTCAATAGCTTTATATTCCAATGAATATAGGCTTCCAGAAAAAAATCAAATCCTTGTCATTCTTTATCTCCAGACGGATAAATGTGCTTGCTATAATCCCCGGGAAACTCTAGCAGCCCAAGCTCTATTCAGCGATCCCACATCTGTCACTGTCACCCCAGATGGTGTCTTACATGTGGCCGACACTGGAAATCTGCGGGTGTTTTCTATAGTTTCTGAACTTCCGCTGTTGTCCGATGGTGCTTACCAAGTAGTAGCTCCAGAGACACAGGAAATGTATATCTTCAACATGTTTGGCCAACATCGCCATACGGTAAACATTCACACTGGACATTATCTCTACAACTTCAGCTACAACGTCTTCTCCTCTCATGGAAATCTCATATCTGTGGAGGACGCTGCTGGCAATCACATGAAAATTGCAAGAGATTATGATTCAACGGTGAAATATTTCATTACACCCAGTAATGAAAAATGCAATCTTTCTATGGATAATCGGCATCGTCTTCACAAGTACCAGGCACCTGACAACACGACCTCCATCTTCACCTATACCATTCAGACGGGTCTTTTGGAATCCAAACAGGATAGCAGTGGCCAGACCTTTCTCTATGATTATGATGCCAACGGACGTTTGTTGACAGTCCGTCAGCCGACTGGTCAGATAACGTCTCTTACTACAGACATCAATACAACAGGTTCCATTGTCCGCGTCGCTACGGGTATGCGCCATGTCAGTGCCATGGCCACCTATGGGAGCGTGCATTCGGTTCTGCATGGCAAGTTGCTTGCTAAGCCACCTTTTATAACGACTTTTTGATCATCCGTTTTCTACCATAAAAGCAAAAACATGAAAAGTTTAAAAGAACTTCCTGAATCAAAATTGTAACATTTTCTTCAGAGGGAGTCTTAATCAAGGAAGTTTGAAGTTTAAATGGGAATTGGAATTTAAAGTCTGATACAGCTATAAGTATATAATAGTGGATTATTATTATAATAAAACATTTAACTTCAGCGTTTTTCTTCCTCATAATAGATTTTTAATCCCCCAACAACCGCCAGTTAACGAACAGAAAAGTACTTTAATTGGTAAAAAAAAGTTAATGAAAACTAGAAAAGATAAAAACTTGAAGCTCTCATTTCAATAAAACGATGTTAACTTTTTTGCTTTTATGGATTTGAAACACTTATTATATTATTCTTTCCCTGATATCTTTATATTTAGCAATTTAGTGTCTATATTGTATTATTATATTTATAACCAAAGATTCAACGATATATTTTTAAAATGTTTTTCTAGAGCTATCAACTAATTCAAGATTTTAATGGAATATTGTAAAAAAATAACTTCTGGGAAACTTTTTCTCTCCAAATTAAATTCATATTACTTTTGGTCCTACTGTGCCAATTTTTGTTAAGTGTAAGAAATAAGATATGAATAAGGTTCATTAAGACAACTTAAAAATGAATGTTCATTTAATATTAAGAATCTCTAGCTTACAAACCCATACACTGAAACAGACTTAAGAACAGAATCAAAAGTAGAATTCAGACAGAAAAATGTTTTGTATGATTATCATACATAAATCCTCCCAAGGGAATTTGTGATCTTATAAAAAGAAAAAGTTGTGCAGCGATACTCTCAGATTACCTGTTTCATCCTATCTTGTCATCTTGTCAGTCGCATTCCTATCTTTGTTTCCATATAATCATTGAAAACATAAGCTATCATACTCCATCATATATTGTTCCCTGAAAGTGGTTTTCATCCAAGCCATCCGCATTACCATCCATCACCAGCATCCATCGTATGCAACATCCGCTTCCATTTTCTTCTAGTAGCCTTTTTAATAGGTCTTTTAGTACGGCACTGCTTTCACGCAAATCGAATTCTGTGGTTGATAGTCATCTCTTTTGGATGAGAGTAGTTTTTTAACTGTTTTTTTTTTTTTTAAATCAACTTCTTTTTTTTTCATTTTTCAATGTTTGTTGAGTAAATGTTTTGTTACTTTCTCAATTTCTTTTCATATTTGTAGGAAGAATTCTTTGATTTCTATGTAGTTTATTTTGGGCTTTCTATTTTCTCTTTTAACTTTGAAATTAGTGTAGAAAACCAATATCTTCCGATTTTGTTTTAATGGGGCTTTTTGTATGTAGTATATGGACAGTTTGAATTCACATACAGTTTTATTTGCCAGAAAATTGCAATCGCAGGAACAAGTCTCTCTGTTGTACTTGCATGATCTGTTTTTGTTTTGGTTTTGGGTTTTATGTTTGTTTGTATTTCAGTTGGTTGCTTTGGTTGAGATTTCTGTGTGTGTGGGTTTTTTTTTCCTTTGCACATGTCAGAGTAGGAGGGCCGAGAGTCAAGGGGGTTGGAGAGGAGGTATGTGCAGCTTGTCTGGGATGTGGGGGTTTGTTTTATTGTGTTTGGTTGGTGATTTTTAATTTTTTTTGGTTGGATTTTTTTGTGGTTGTTTTTTTCTGCATTCATCACATCAGTCAGGTATTTCAATGTTGAGTTCCAGGTGACTATGAGGTGGATTGTGCCTAGAAATGCAAAGAAACCCATAAAAAGAACTCCAAAGTGTTATAGGCATTTGCCAAAAAATAGATTAGACAACATGCCCAAACCAAGGTCTATAATGCTTGCAATTTGATTCTTTCATAAGTGTTGTTGCTATCACTATTTTGTCTTTTTCTGTTGTTTTAATTGTTTTTTGTGTATGTTTTGTTGTTGCTGTTGTTGTTTCTTTTTTGCTTTTGTGTTGGTGTGGTTGTGTATGTGATTTCTTTCATTTGTTGGAAAATAATATTTCAATATAAATGAGTCCTTTTTAATTATTGTCTTGTAAAGTTTGACATTTTTTTTCTTTCAGACATTTACTTTTATCCATGATTCTTTTCTGTTTATGGTTTTTAGATCTGCAGTATTTTTCAAATATATTTCTAATTTATTTCTTTAAAAAATTACAAGCCATCGTTTTGTTTTGATCTCTTGCATTACAAATTCACAAAGTCTTATAATTTCTGCTTCAAATTGCTTTCTAGTCAATGTACTTTTATTGATTTCATCATTCACACCATCATCATAAATCACATTAACTCCATATTATCTAACATCCTCCACTACCCAGCCCATGCTAATTAAGCTTGGCTACAAAACTACTAACAATCAGCTTTTTCCCATGTCCTATTGAACCTGTTGGATGGCACTGTCAGTTAGCTAGGAAGAACTTTTCTTCTAGTGAAAAATTTGTTGTAGCTTTGAAAAGAATTTGATAACAATTTTGACTCTAACTTCTTTTGAAAGCATTCTGATTCCATCTTGACACTCACTGTCTATTTCAACACACAACGATCTTCCCAAATGGGTACCAAAAAAAAATGGACAAAGCAAGTTTTTATGTACATGTTTCATTCATGAACTTACATAAAACATTTTTTTTTTAATTATGGGTCAAGTTGTGAGATTTTTATGAAATATTTGTCCTTTTTGGGTTTTTAAAATCCTTTTTAAAAAAAAAAAAAAAAAAAAAGTGACAGCAAAACAATACTAAGGCTGACAATGTCATCAGTGTGGTTTGTTCTGGTCATTGCACTAACATGACATCCCTTGTTTTGGCTTTGTGTTGTATGACATGGTGCCAGTGATGTCTGAAATGGTAAGCATCGCTTTCTCCTTTTTTGTCTTCATCTCAAAAGTTTACAAGATGAGAACCTCAGCTCTCATTTTCATCTTAAACCACAAACAGGCTTGAAATTCCTTTACCGAGAAATGTCAAATGTACATATGTTGATAACTTTTCCACTTTTCATTGTTTCAAAGACTATTAAATCCACATGTTCCCCTTTTAGTAAGCTACAGGTATTTCGTCTAGGTCTTTGGTAATGAAAAAGGTTTTTAAGTGACAATAGCAAACTTGGTTTTCAGTTTAAAATGGTAAATGAAAGGACTACCAGAAGTAAAATGAAAAAGAGTGTAATACTGATGAAATAATGTTGTCGACTTCAAGAAAGCATTAGTAGCCGTGAAATAGGTGACTTGCTATTTTTAGCACAAAGTCAAGAAAAGAAATAAGGAAAATAAGAAACTTAGCATTATTATACTTTTTCTGTCGTAAAAATTCAGGAGTTGGAATATTTTTCTAGAATTGAGGAAGTCTGTCAATGATCAAGGCACAATCCAGAGGAAAAAAATCAAAATTATTCTTTTCTTATTTTCAGATTGTCCTTAAGTCGGCACTTACATGTTTTAACCATAATGATTTACATACATATCTGGTGATGGTTTATTATTTTTCACAATTTTATGTTATATATTTTCTTATTCTGAGCAACAAGGAAATCACAAACATCTTATCTCCATATTCTTTTTGGCATTTTCCAAACTTAACATATCTTTGCTTTGCTGCTTACCCTGATAAGAATTGCCGCTCCTGAGGTGAATGTTGTATTCAGTGTTGTACATAGTAATTTAAGAACAAATTTATTTGGTCAATTTTTACCCTTTACTTAGATTAGTGTAGAGAGAGTTATTTATTGTAAATTGTTTGCAGAAATTAGGGAATTTGTGTAATTTTTATTTCAGTATTTGATTGAATATTTTAAGTTTTTATTTTTGTAACTTTGTCATGGATAAAATGAAGAAAACATGTCCTTACCTCCTCTTAAAAGTATTTATACATTTGAATTCTTTCCTCCCTTTCCAGTCTCATTTCATATTAATCTTTTGTTTTGTTTTGTTTTATTTTGTTATTATTGTTTTGAGAGGACTTTTTAGATTTTTTGATTGGCAATGATCAAAAGATTTTCAAATGTAAAGAGTTCTTCTTACTCAAAAAAGGGCCTGATTCTACCTCTGTAAACTGAGTCCAGAATAGTCTGACAAAATTAAACTCTTTTTCTGTTGTGGTTTGATAGTTGTTGTTTTTTTTAGCTCCTTTTTATTTTATGTTTCATTTATCACAATTTTGTTTTAATAAGTAGAAATCTTTCAATGTACATTTTGAGTTGAGCTTTATCCTTATGATTTTTGTCCTCGTTTGGTACAAGTTTTTCATTAAAACTACTTTGTTCAGTAGCACTGTAAAACTAGGTTACTCTGTAACTGTAAGAAGTTAATTTATATGGGTATTGTCATTTTGTTTGAGTGTTTTCAGTTTTGATTCACTTAGTTGTTGTCTGGTAACAAAATAAGAGATATCGGCATAGATGTCACTTAGGCTGAGAATGCGCTTTCATCGGTCGGTGTTCTTGCATGAATCAAAAGGGACGCCTTTGTCTATCGATTTTCAGACAATGACAAATTGTATCTCACTTGTTGTCTGTGAAAGTAGATTTCTTCAAATCAAAATCAAAGATTTCAATGAATTTTACTTTCATTTTTATATTTTTCCCTTAAGAGTACTGTAATGCATAATTTGTTAAGTCCAGCATGGAAGATGTGATTATAACAAAACTTGTTTTAGGATAGAAAACAACCCAATTTAGATCAGCTTAACACCCAACTTTAAAAAGATTTTTAATTGTCTTTTTGAGATATTTTCATGTAAATGTCATTGAATGTCCCTCTTTGTTTTAAATGGTGTAAATCCTGTCTGCAATTACTGTTTTCTTTATTTGTGTGTTCGTACGATATTTGTTTTTGGTACCATTTCTACTGGCTTCAGTCCTTTCTGTTGTTTCCACACCTGATCTTGGAAGTACGCTGCATGTTTGGGAACTGTTGTTTAGAGGTAAAATCTTTTTCCATAGCCTTTAAATTTTGTCCAAACCTCAATCTCATCACAGGAGTCATAGGGTTGGTACAAATTGAGGAAGGACCAGGGCAATAAAATCAAATTAAGCATCCTTTTTTTAAAAACATGTTAATCACCTTGATTAGAGTAAAAATGAAATTATGTTTGAAAAAATTAAATACAGCCAAACAATTTAAAAGAATACTTTTAGCAATCTGAGAAAAGAGAAAATCAGTGAAAGCAATCTGTGGATTTTTATCTCTGTGTCTCTTTGTGTGCGTGTGTGAAGTCGTTAGGGCAGTTGTCTTTTGTTTATAATAGCATTCCTTCTGCCGATAAATTTGGCAATTGGACACTGGATAGCTATCTTTTATGTGAATCAAAGGTTACAGTGCCAATCTAATTTATATGTGTATCAAACAAAGGAAAAAAAACAAACCCCAAAAACCTTCATTTCTAGACCTGACTCTGCAGCGCCCAATGCTGAAGTTTTTTATATCTTTACTATGCAATTCTTTATTGCTGTCAACTTTTGGTGGTATTTCCATGCGTCTAGAGGACGATTGCATCTGAGAAATGGATTGTTGTAGTTGGGGTTTTGTTGTTTTTATTTAAGGCTCTCCTTTGTAGAATCTCTTCTTTGCTGTATTTAAAGGAAAGAAGGAAGTAGACGTTTCGTTAGGTCTTGATATTGGAAATTTGTTTGGTCTTAAACCACACATTTCTAAATTTTAGGATGGATTCTGTGGAAAATTTTTATTTATAATTTGGTTCTTGTTTGGTATGTCTTTTTTTTTTCAATGTTGTTGTATGTATTCATTTTTCTAGAGATTTTAATCTAGTTTTAGTAAGGGTCCAAATGAATATTTTGTAAATTTCCTTTTCATTGTCGCATTGAATTGAAATTGTTGATGAATTTTAAAGACTGATTGTCTCTTTCTGATATTGTAAACAGGAAACACACAGACCAAGGTCACCTATTTGCCAGATGGTGCTGTTGTCGTTTTGTTTCCAAGTAATCTTACTGTTGCCATAGAAACAGGAAGGCATCCAATCATGGAGAGTGACAACCGCATGCACTACAAGCGAAAGGTCATCATTCCGGGGTCTGCGGTTCACCGTCTCGAGTGGCGTTTCTATGTGCGACGTGGTGGCGGGCGAGGGCGGACTTCAAGGGTGATCGAGAAACATGGTCGAAGGATGCGGGTAGGCGATCCAGGAAGACAGCATGTTGTGCATGACTCTCTAGGAGAAATGGGCACAGAAAAGGCCCTCTTGGTATGTTTGCAGGCCTTCTGACATGGCTATCTCACCTTTTTCATCCCTACTCACATTCATTCACCTCTCACTCAATTTTATTTATTTTTTTTTTTAATACCAAACCAGGCCCAAATGATTAAGTCCATTTCCCTGGGTATTTGTCTGCTGCAGAGATTCATGGAATTCCATCATTTTTATAGTCTAAGTTATATTCAAATTTCACATTTCAAAGGGGATTTCATTGGTGCTGTTATTGTTCAGTGATGAAGATGATTCTATCAGATTTTGTTTCTGAGAAGGTCTTTTTCTTTTTTCTTCTTCATTTCCTTGGGGGTTTGTTCTATTGTTATTTTTTAAATCTTGCATTCATTCCTTTTTTTATGATTCAGAAATTTCTGTGTTTTCCCTTTTAAAGGTTTTGTTTTGTTTTGTTTTTTTGGGTTTTTTTTCTTTTTTGTTAACTTTTTGTTTTAATCCACTCTAGAATCTTTTGTCATAATTGAAATGATTTCATTTTATTTTTGTTTGGGTTTTGTGTATGTGTATGTGTGTATTTTTATTTTGAAATCAACCACTTGAAAAGAGTTAAGATTTTGAAATAAACTTTGTTT
>JAOYNN010098622.1:0-11733 GCA_025770095.1 Goniobranchus kuniei | reverse complement strand
GAGAGAGAGAGAGAGAGAGAGAGAGAGAGAGAGAGAGAGAGAGAGTGAGAGAGAGAGAGAGAGAGAGAGAGAGTGTATGAGTTATTTAGTTAGAGTTAGTTGATTGCAGCAGCGGAAGCAACATATTTAGGCTGTACTGAAAAGTGGCCGGAATCCGGGGCTATGACAAAAAGAATCATCAATGTACACAAAGGTATATTCAATACCGGTATGGACAACCCAGCAATTGAAACAACCATGAATGACAAAGTGTGGAGACTAACAAAAGTCATTGACAGCTACAAGAACACTAATAGCATTAATGAGGTGTTTACTTGAAGTGAATCAGATTCACAAGGCTGTAAGTAACAGGAAGCACACTTTGTCAGACAGCAGGTCCAGATCCTCATGGAGTAGGGATAAAAACTTGGCTAAGAACGGACAATTTTTCGCGTTGGAATGGCAGTCAATGCGTCATACCAATGCACTTCATTCTTAATTGCTTGAAAAATCATCATCATCTGATTCAATGTCAATGATTTAGATCCCAATTTCCACCTGAGGAAGCAAGAAAGAAAAGTAAGAATCAGGCTCCAAGTATAATCACAGATAATCACACGGAAGTTATCCCATCGAAATCTTAAGTACAACACAAGGCAGTATCTCATTCTACATTCCTCATCTCCCATGTGCCACTTTTGGTGGCCAATTTCAGAGAACAGAATTGCCTCCATGTATCAAATTTCAATATACTCATACAAATAAACTCCATGTAGCCATTCAATTACCTCATAACTGGTCTAGTAATAAGCTTCAAGGAATTACAGACATTCATTCAATATGATAACTTTTTAATTGAATATTAAAGTCACTGTTACGAACAAGTACAGTTTAATAAGAGAGTATGAAGTCAAAACAATATTAAGTATAAAAAAGGGCAGGTTAAAAACATTCAACACACTTCTTACATAAAAACATCAATTTTCCTCAGTACGTGACATAAAAAAAAGAATAAATTGGTGAGACTCTGCAGGTGCACCAACCCCATCCCTAAGTCTCAAACAATGCGCAAACATCATGCAGCCCCACCTCACAGCTGTTCTAAATGTCTGCCTGTCTGCTCAGAGAGTCTATGAAACAAATCATCAATGTATTTCAAATCTTGAACTCATTGACTAACTTGACTCATAAAGTAATCTTACACATATCATAGACCTTTCAATCTCTGACCCTCAAATAATGGGAGATATGAGATAAACAACAGGGAATATTTTATAGAATTTGAAGAAGGTTTGGTAATCATGCAGTAAATGTTAAATCACAACAGCGAAACTCAGTTCATGGGGAGTTCAATGATTAAATGGATCCCAGGTGTTTTTGTAAAATGTAACAGTAATTTTATATGCAGAGACTCCTACCCTAACATCCCATAAGAGGAATCACAGGACTGCACAGGAGGAAAATTAAGCAAAAAAGTGGAATCAACATACCATTCTCCAACTCACAACTAGATTTAATAGTAAAATCACGTTCACACTACGAACATCTTGCATCAAAGCTAGATCTAGATCTAGTTCTATCTTGTTTCGATGAAACAATCGAATTCCATATTTGACTAATTTAGATCTGGATCTAGATAATCTATTCCTGTCCAAATTTTTGATCAATACGTTATTTCTTTTGTGGATACGTATCAACACTATAAGAAAGAAAAGAAAGTACAAATGAGGGCTATCAAATGTACAACGAGGTCACTGTCCTGTTGGATTATGACTGTCCTGTTGGATTAACAAAGAAACCAATTGATAAACTACATAAGACAGAGATGGCTAGTCTGAATTTAAAGAAGAGACAAAGCGGTGACCCGGAAATTGTTCAGCTTTGATACCAAAAGGTCGCCAGTGTTACCACATAAACTTCTGCAGTTGACCAACATGACCACACAAGAGTAAACAGAAGGCCAACGGCTCATGTGTATATTTTAAGTGATTGTACAAACTTAAAATGCAGAATATTGGCTATGAGTGCGGGATCGCGGAAGATTAATCGATTTTGCAGGATGATTCCGTGAAAAGCCGGCAGATAGAAGCTTCTGTGTATATGTGTATATATATATAATATATATATAGTAAAACTTCATTATACCCCCGTTATACCTTCAGTCTCGCTATACCGCCAACATTTGCCTGGAACGGAACGGCTTGAACGGCCCTTACAGTTCTATAGTAAAATACGCCCTGTTATACCGCCCATGCAAAAGATAAATCAACTATGCCAGTGGCCCTATTGACTATTACTATGACTCTTGAACCATTCAGCTGATGCCATGACAGATTTGTAAAATTCAGTACATGAGAATACTGCATAATATTGCTGGAGAAAGTGTATCGTTGATCTATGTCTAGACCTAGAGGCAGTACGATCGGAGGCTAGCCGACTGTGTGACTAGGCCTATCGCATGCACTTTGCGGTTGCCTGATTTGGGTCCTTAGCAAAGCAAGTCCATACTGCGAATATGAACTTGGCTAAGTTTAAGATGTAGGGTTGTGGCAGGTGGCACTTGTACGGGAATTGCACTTTACTGTCATTCTGACACGAAGGAAAGAAGAAATTCATTCAATAGATTCAACTTTTCCCACATCACTTTCCAGTGCATCAGACCGGACCAGATGACATGCAACACGGCTTGACAATTACACTTGATGTGTTGGCCAGTGCATGTAGTTTTAGTTAGGAATGCCACGTATACGCCTAACCACTTATTCTTCAGGTCACGTAATGACGGGATACAGGTGTTGACATAGCAGGCCTAATAGATGTACATGAATGGAAGCAGCATCGTATTGTCTGCTGTTAGCAGCGGGCATCAATAAACGAATAGCCTAGGCTAGTAAACCTGTAACACACTTGGAGATAGATTTGAAGGTATCATTGCGAGTAAGCCCACATCAACTTTGTAGCGATGGGTCAGTCTGTAAAGTATGCCACATTGGAAGTAAAAACGATCTGATCTGACTGTTTGATCGTGATGAAGACAACAGAAGAACAGTTTCAAAACACACACAAACAGCAATATTCAAAACCAAAACAAAAACACCTTAAGATGAGAATTAAACGCACTGTATGTGTGTCTGTTGGGAAGGGAGGAGAGGTGAAGGGGACTATCCTTTGCATTACATTGTGTCTCAGTATAATTTTCATGATACCACCAAGATTGCTGACGTCCCAAACTTGGCGGTTTAACGAGGTTTTACTGTAATGTGGGTGCATTATTTTGCAGGATGTAGACCTAACGAGTTAAGCGTAACTGTGTTTGAGGTCTTTACTCCCAAGTTTTTGTACTGATATTTATTGTGTGGTATTTTCATGCTGACATTTGCTGAGAATTTATATTATTTTATTCATTTGTGCAAATCTTTTGTATTCGCATCCATCCACAGGAGTAATGATGGCAGTAGATTCAGTTGTAGAACATTTAAAAAAGATGTCCAAACAAGTTACAACTCCAGAAGAAATTGCACAGGTCAGGCGTCTGGCATTTTATACAATAGTTCTAACAGTTAGTGCATGTGAAAGATATTTTGACATAAATATTTTCCTTTTTTATATATTATCCGTAGATGAGGGGTTTTACTGAGAAATATCACTTCTTCCCAAATGCTGTTAACATCCTTTCATTTCTTTTGTTCAGTCTGTTCACGGAATGGGAATGTATTTACTGTAAAATTATGACTAAAACTGCATACAGAGGACTTTTAAAATATGCTGTAATATGATGAGCAAATAAAAATGTCCATACATATACAGGGTGTTTCAATGCGTTAGCAGCAGCCAACCCCTTCTTTGGCCAGACAAGCCCAGAACAGCTGACATGAAACCAACAATGTACATTTTGACATAGACTCTTTCTAATCTCAAATCCAAAATTTCAAACTTTTTTTCTAAATATTTAGTGTGCCACCAGCTTTCTTGACAGCATCTAGACGAGCATGATACGACTCCAATAGAGAAATGAAAAGCTCAATTTCAACCTCCTTGTCACCTAATATTCTTATGAGAGCTGCTTGAAGATTGTCTTTAGGGTTCATAATGGTTTTTCCACTTTAGCTTTTATAATAGAACCTGAATATCCAAGAACATTAGGATTTGGTGATGATCCTGGCCACTCATTCTCAAACAAATGGACCTGACTTGTTTCTTTTACTAAAAATGGCGACCAAACGAAAAATACCAACATTCAAAGAAAACACTCCTGTCAGTCTGAAAATAGACCTGGACTTATGAAAATTTGGGTTTGAGATAACAAATAATCAGGCTTTTGAATACTGTACAGTTTTATGTCATGCATCTCCTCCTGTGTGTGGCTTTTTGTTTTTGCTTTGTTTGTTTTTTTTAAATTTTAATGAATAATTGTATTCGGGCAATTGAGAACCAGTTTCAGACCTGTAAATTCGTAGTCAATTGTTGAATTTCCACCAATACAGACTTTGTCATTAAATTAAAAAAAAAAGAAAAAAGAAAAGAAAACAGAAATGAAACACAAAAATGTAAACCAACGAAGATGATTTTTTGGTCTCCCCCTCAAGTTTATGTCTAATATACCGATTTAACCTACTCCTAAAAGTTAACTACTTATCATAAATAAGGCCTAGGCTTAGCTTTGCTACGGGCATGAAACGAGCCGACCGAAGCATGTTGTCTCATGGCGCCGACAGTGGTTGCTGTCAAACTTCGACATTAGACAAAAAAAAATCTTAGATTAAAATTTAATCTACATTTAGATCTAGATCTTCAATCTAATCCAGACTTATCGAGATCCCCGTAGATCTTGAATCTAGATCGGATCCCTTATTAGATTGATAATCTAAAGCCTATTCTAGGCTACAGTTAGAGACTTTCATTTCCATCATGGCTGGTCAACCAAAATTTGTCGAAGATTCTCAACTAACTGATGCTTATAATGCTTATTTGTTAGAGATTGGTTTTTTAGACTGCCATAAAGTATTCTCAGGAGAGGCGAATTGAGCTGTAAAGGCATGATGGTTCATTTTTAGACCTCAATGGGGCCTTTGCGGCACCTGGACCGCGGCTGTTAATTTTCAGAGAATTTCTGAAAGTGTCATTTACATCCCTGGGAATTGCAAAACGTACTAAAATGCCTTTGCTAATTTCACACATACTGACACCACAAGCTTCTCGTAGATGCTTTTCAGACTCCTGTAAGTCTTTGTAAACTGCTGAAGAATGTAGGAAATTGTCGACTGGGATAAATTAATTTCTGTGAAGAAAAAGACGAATTATATCTGAAGCCACTGGAATAAGCCTTCAACGAGAGTAGTATCAATTTCAGTTCAGGCCATTGATCTATTAATAGATTATGGTTCAGGCCGAGGTGATCCACAATCTTCAAGATCTGTTCTACTGGGCTACTCAATCTAAGATCTAGATATGTTCGAGATTTCACCCATTTTAACTGTGGAATCTAGATTTCAGATTCTTCATTGATCTAGATTTATCTAGGTTTTATCTAGGTTTGTATAAAATCAAGATCCAGAGCCAGATTCAAGTTCTCTCCAAAGGGAAGTTAATTCTACTAATTTTTTTGTAGGCCTACTCTGGACTAGATCATAAGATCTCGATTACCTTTAGATTCTAGTTCTCTGCCCTCTTAGTCAATAGCAATGATATTTTTGTGTCATGAACAGTTGTATAACAAATTCTCTAAGTCATAAGTTAAGTTTGTAATTGTACTCATACGGGTACAGATGTTTTACATGATTAGGCCTACTGGATGAGGAGTTCAGACAATTTTGTCATTAGCTGTTTACAGGTCTGCAGTTGGTGCGCCGGCAGACTGGAATGCTGCACATATGAAGAGAGGGGAAGAAGTTGTGAGCACATACTGCTTTGTGAAAGTCGCTGATAAAATCACGGTTGGATCACTTAGTCCAACTGGGAGGGGAGGGGGTTCGAAGTATAGCTGATTACATGAAAGAGGGGCCTACATCCTTCTCGTTGTGTATCAGAGGGTGTGGAATGGATGATTGGATCACAGAGTAAAGTGGTGCTAACTTATCCAAGGAAAGGGGTGGGGGGAAAAACAAGAGAGATGCATGCTAATGACCATAGATCAACATCTGACTACGTTGAGTTGCTTAGTATCCTTTCAGTGAAACGAAAACTGATTTCCATTTACGGAGTAGCTCTCTGACTGTGCCATTATAACAGAAGAAGGGTTGTAGGATCCGTTTTATCATAAATATTCAATTGTGTTTTTAATTGGAGTAAATAAATGAGGTGTTATTCCCAGATTGCCATTATAAATGAAATCAATTGTATTTCTTTAAAACCGATGTTTTGAATGTCTGTAAGCAATCAGACATAAATTCTTTCCATACTTCCCTCATTTCCATTCTTTCATGTAGGTTGCAACAATTTCTGCAAACGGAGACAAATCAATTGGAGAATTAATCTCAAGTGCCATGAAAAAAGTTGGAAGGGATGGAGTTATTACTGTAAAGGTAATTTACTCTGTGTCAAACCTTATAATGTTTTTTTTCAAGAGTAGAAATGAGAGAAATGTAGTGATTTGTTTAAAAGAGTTGTTAACAAAGTCAGATTACAATTTTTATTATTATTACATGAAAATGTTTAAACCTGGGTGACCACTGTAATGCCAGACCCTTACAAAATGTGTTTAAATGAAAAATATTGCAGTGATATAAAAACTTCAGTTTATGTGATGATTGTTAAGGATTGAGAACATTTTTTTGCATTCAAAAGTTTCCATACTTCTGTTATTGGAAGACTAGTACTTGAAAGAATAGTGTAAAAAGTGTTAGCTGTAAGCAGTTTCTTGTGGAAGTACTTTTAATAGCTACCCAGCTTTAGTGAATAGACTAAAGGTCAATGACATTGATTAAAAAACAGCTGTTGTGAGCAGTCAGTCCATCCTGCATCAACCACTACCTGTCATTGCTGAGATTCCTCTCTTGATGCATAGCCACAACCTGAGGAAGGGGAAGAGGATAATGTTCTGAGTTGACGGTTACTGGCAAGTTATTCTCAACTTAAATCCGAAAGGGACCAATCATGACATGAATACATTCACAGCCAAGCGCTGCATTTTTCTAGATCAAGGGGTCTTTGAAAGACTGACTAGATACTATCCCAGCAAATCCCAATTGGCTGCTAGTTTCTTATTGATGTGGTCAGAAAGATAACAATGTGATTCATCAGTGAACCGGACATCATCAAGGAAGCTGGTGTTTCCCTCAATGTTATGATAAACCAGTTACACTTTATGATCCAGAGGGCTTGATCGCAGTTGCCATGGCATTGCTTGACACCAAGGTTTATACTTTAAGACCTATGTATATCTGAAGGGTTTTGCAGAGTAATTCTCTCCTTTTATGCGACGTTTATCAACCCATTTTTTGAGAGATGTTCAAGGGGCAGCATCAACAGACCCATGGGCCTCCTGAATATTGTCTTCGCTGCCTTAACTATTTCTGCCTAGGTATGTGGCTCTTGGTTGGGACTTAAGAATTGAGATTCCAGATACCTCCGAAAGAGTGAAAATTCCTGATCCATTCATCGCTCATAGTTTTATTTGGGGGATATCTCCTCTAAAGATACATTTTAATGCAGGACAGCTTTGAGCTTGCCTGTTTAAGGTATATTTTTAAATATCATATCAGAGAAGATTTGAAATAACACAATTGTATAGCCTGAAGATTAACTGGTATTGCTGCCTTTTGAGCCACTGTTTTATAGTTTTCAAAATTGATCACCATCGACAATGACCTGGTATGAAGCAATCATGTTATGCCAAATGCTTTGCTTAGTTGAGAGAAAAATTAAAAACTGCAGAAATTGTGTTGTTGGGGTCATTTAGTAAAGAGACCTCATGTATTGATTACTGCAGTCTATGTTTGGAACTTTGGCATACAAAATTTCAATAAATTTATGTTGGCTCTTGTGCAGTATGGTAACAATTTGCAAAATTGAGGGAATTTTGAAAGATCCCTTCCTAGTTGTTGTTTGTTAGTATATCTTTTAAATTTTGTTTTATTAGCGTGGTCCTTAAGAGTATTGATGTTACCTGTTAAAGGAGTCCCATTAATCTTGCATTCTACCGGATTGGTATGGGATATTCATGTCCTGATACCTAACAAGAGGATGCAATATAATTTGCCTGTCACTGTTTGACGTTGATAAATTCAATCAAGGTAACAGAGACTGGCTACATATTATTAGCCAATTAAGTTTTATATCAGTAATTTGCGTTTGATAGAGATGCAAACTGAAATACATTTTTTTTTTCTGGGCAGGATGGTAAAACTCTGAAAGATGAACTTGAGACAATCGAGGGCATGAAATTTGATCGCGGCTATATTTCCCCATATTTTATGAATACCTCCAAAGGTAGGGTATCATTGGCCTTTTCAAAATGAAATAAAAGAAAAATTATAAATGCTGAAAAAGCTTTAGAAGATTTTAGTTTTTGTTTAAGAGCTTTAGGTTTTGAGGGTTAGTTTTTATGAATAAATGTTTGTGATTGTTTACAGCTTGCTGAGTATCTTAATTTCAAAGCCTAGTGTGAGTTTACTTCTGTTTGGGTCATAGACACAAACTACAACTTGCAAACTTATGACAGATAAATTTCTCTTTGTGTCTGAAAGCTGAAATACAATGACAAATAGGTTACCTTTACTTTTTCCATGATAAGTAATTTATTCTTTTTTAAAGTAACCAAAAAGTTTGAGCAAAGAAAAGATGTGTGAGAGGCTCTGTATAGGTTTAGAATGTAATTCTTTCAATTAATGCATTGAATGAAGAAAAGTTCCATTTCCACATAAAGGTACTGTAGCCCTCAACACTGATCAGAAGTAAGCCTATTGTTATTCACGGAGTGAATACTGTCTTCTGATAGACCTGGTAAACTAGTAGAATAATTTATATTTGGATGGAAAATGTGAGAATCAAGCATAAAACGTTGCTGTTCCTGTTTGAAAATCAGTGTATCGTAAATGCAATCCTGCATACAACACCACCACCAGCAAACTAAAAAGCACCATGTTCTGCAGTTTAATACAAGTCTTGTACATTGATATACATTTCATACAAAATTTTAACATTAGCCATTGATTCTTTATCAATAGACAAACACTTCTATGAGTTTCTCTCCTTCATCTTTACCATGAACCATGTGATTTTGCATATTTTGCAAGTGCATTGTAAATTGCACATACAAATGCTTTTCTCAATCACTCAGTGTATCTGCAAAATTAAGAAATTGGCTTAAACATAAGAACCATGTATTCTTTGTTTTCCATATTTTAATTCAGATTTGATTTATCTCTCTCTCAGGTGCCAAGTGTGAATTTCAAGATGCGCTGGTTCTATTAAGTGAAAAGAAAATATCTAATGTTCAGTCAATCATTCCTGCCTTAGAGCTTGCTAATCAAGCAAGAAAACCACTTGTTATCATAGCTGAAGATGTTGATGGAGAAGCTCTTAGTACATTGGTTTTGAACAGGTATGTGTGTGTTTGAAATTATATTATTTTGATTTATTTGAAATTGATATTGACCTTTGTGTAGTAGTGTTGTATTGAAAAGATGAACTAGAATTTGAAACAAAGTAGGAGGAAATAGTGAATTGCATATTGACATGACCAAGTTTTAAAATGCGCTGGTCTATTTTGTATAAAGGTGATAACAAGAAAAATTGAAGTGAATGTGATTTTCATTTACGCTTTAAAAAAAAATGTTTTATGCATTTCTTCCTCACTACTAGTTGCAATATGAGCCTTGGTGGTATGGAATGAGATGCAAAATTAAAATGCAAGGCACTTTCCAAATTGCGCCATTGTGTTTTTTGGCATTCACCTTGCAACACTATTGTGTAATTTCTTGCTTCGTGTTAAACCATTTTTCTTCTCTTCTTTGATTTTGTATCAAACATATTATTTGATGAGCAATATTGTCATTTCTCCTTTTTGAGTTGTTTAATTTATTATTGTATTATGTTATATAGGATGGCCCCCAAAAAGATGTCTCCAACTTTGATGGCTTACTCCATCATTGTCACTGCTTAGGTTTCTGTGGACTTTGGAACATTACAAAATAAATTTGTATTCCATAATGTGTGAAAACATGAGCCTGATTGATGTAAGGGTTCAAAATTTTTAAGTTGTGCACAATATCAAGAAAATTGGATATTGGAAGCCTCATTGAAAACGTTCAGTGACAAAAGAAAATGAGGTGTGATTGCAATTAAGCTCTACCACCAGTGATTTTCTGTTCTTTAGAAAAATTACATCCTACCACACAAAATTGAACTACAATTATCCATCAAACGGATCATGTTTGCTAGATTTATCACGAGGAACGTAGTCCGTCAGAACAAAAACATCTTTCTCTTGTTGATCACTTCTACTTCCAGCACTCAAGTATCTGAGTTCTAATAATATTTAGACTTGGATTTAGTTTTAAGCACGCATTGATTATTTTAGTCTAGCTCCACGTATGACAGAATTATTAGATCTATATCTAGATCTAGTGCTGCTCTAGATCCATCTGGTTCTAGATCTAGGTTTTCCTGGTTTCACTCTCAAGATGGTATTCAAGGGGACATAGAATAAATGCGGGCAGATACTGTCTGATATTGTATCACCAATGGTAGGCTTGAATGAATCTATGTTGTAACAATACTATCACACTGATCATTTTACAATTTTGCA
Organism: Goniobranchus kuniei; assembly: GCA_025770095.1. Lineage (NCBI taxonomy): Eukaryota > Metazoa > Mollusca > Gastropoda > Nudibranchia > Chromodorididae > Goniobranchus > Goniobranchus kuniei. The sequence goes on along the minus strand of JAOYNN010098622.1, from coordinate 1,007 downwards.
TGTGGATACAAAATTATTTGTTCTATTAAATGCCAATTTTTAGGTGAGTCAGTTTTAAAATCATTAAGTAATTATCGTTTAAAGTTGGAGATGTTTTTTTGGACCACCCAATACGGTGGTCTCCGCTTAACATCCACATCCTCGGGAGACGGAGAAATGTGGATGTTAGCCGGATGTGGATGTAAGACAGAGGGCAAGGGAGCGGTCTATTTACCCATGGAGAATGTACAATTCTATAGAAAAGGCGTGGTCAATATCATTGTGAGATGTGAGCAGATGTGAATAATCATAGTAATTTGTGTTTAAGCATAATTTTGTCTGTACAAGATGGATACAGTTTTTAGAAGTCATTTTATGAAAACAAAAAAGGAAACTGGTTATTGTCAGACACGTCAGTCTGCCTTTGGGGGGCAACACGGATGAGTGAATAACAAGGAAAACTGTAAAATACCGGTATATAAAATATGTACTACTCAACTGTAAAGATGTGACAGGAGGCATGACCTTTTGGATCTCACATTTCATCAGACAACACAAAAAGGCAAGCAGACAAAACGGTTTCATTAACATGAACAGCTTGCAATGGGCACTCACCTCACTATGAAAAAAAAATAGCATTCTTACTATTACTATCAATATTTCTTAGTTGTCTGGAATTAGCAGTGTCGGTTACATCATTATACAGAAATGCAATGCATGTTAACGATGAAGATGGACAAGTAATTGGGCTAACTTTCCCCCGACAATGACTGACAAGAAGGAGGAACACAGTGGGCTTTTTTCAAGGTGAGAGGAGTGCCTACTGCTTGTCTTTTTGTGTGTTGTTGTGTTCATCAAGTAAGTCATTTAAAGTATTCTCCACAGTCAATGAGGTTTAAATTTGGGTTTTCTACTATTATTTCTCAATCCGTTTAATGGATATTGTCACCAATATTTGCAAAAAGGGCATACGTTTGTCTTTGATGCAATTATCACGCCTATTATGCTGAGAATTTTTCAAATCATAT
>JAOYNN010098511.1:0-11734 GCA_025770095.1 Goniobranchus kuniei | reverse complement strand
CTAGATCTAGAGTCTAGATTTCTGTGACTGTCATATATAGAATCTTTCCAAGATCTAATCTATTTAGATTATGTATACGCCTAGCCAAGGCCTATTTTATAGAGAAAAAATAGTCTATCTAGATTTTGTTCTGGCACAGATGTTTTACATGAGTAGTGTTCTGGTTGTATCTATGTGTGTGTGTGTATGTGTGTGTGTGCCTCTCAAGTCCCCACCCCACCCTTCTCAATCTGGCCCAGAATTTTGATGCACTCCTGGACATCGAGGAGATGGCTTTGAACTCCCGTTTTTCCATTAACGGGCAGTCAGAGTAAAAATCATGCACGTTTGTCTGGTAGCCGGCATATGGGCAAATTCAAGGGACAAGACCTATTTCGGTGGCTTGTGGCCGGCATTTTTCCCAATAGCTGTGATGCCGGCCTTTTGCCCCGTAACCGTCATGCTGGCCAATTCAAGTGACAAGACTTATTTCAATGGCTTGCCGCCGGCATTTTGCCCAGTAGCTGTCTTGTCGGCCAGTTCGAGCGACAGGGCTTATGTCAATGGCTTGTCACCAGCCTTTTGCTTGGTAACCGACATGCCGGCCAATTCAAGCGACGAGAAAAGAATTTGACAAAGATTGTGTATGTCTGTGAGGGAGTGAAGGTAAATGAAATTGTGCTGATGTGTGAGGGGGTGAGAGACTGTATGTATGAGTGATTCGATGTGACAGAGAATGTGTGTGTATGTATCTATATAAATGTGTGAGTTAGGGTGAAAGAGATTGTCTATGTTTGTGTGAGTGAATGAGAGTGAATGTGATACAGATTGTGTGTATCGTTGAGGGAGTGAAAGTGATGGACAATGTGTGCATTAGTGAGTGAATGAGGGCGATTGGGGTTGTATGTAATTATGAGTGAGTGAGCAATGGTGATATTGATTGTGCGTGAATGGATTAGGGTAATAGAGATTTCGCATATGAATGTGTGAGTGAGGGTATTGGAGATTGTGTGTGTCAGCAAATGGGTGAAGAGTGCTGGAGATTGTGTGAGAGAGGGTGATAGAAATAATGGAGTGTGTGTGTGTGTGTTAAAGAGAGTGATAGAGATTGTCAATGTGTTTGGATAGATGAGTGAGGATGATAGAGATTGTATGAGTGACTTAGGGTGGCAGATGATGTATGCAAGAATGTGTGAAAATGAGAGACTAAATTTTACTTATTTTTAATAATGATTTTGTTCTTTAACCTGGACATGGGTTTTGCCCTGATTTTTGTCTCAAAACCCTGACTTTTTGTGCTGATTGCCCTGATTTTAGGCTTTGGTAGGGTGGCAGGTCAATATTCAGCTTGATCTGTGTACTATCATGATCCTTGTCCAATTTTAAAGCTGATATATCCTTGCTCATATTTCTCTCTGGATATATGAAGAAAGGATCGAGATATGTTGTGCACAGTCCTTATAATCAAATAAAAGATAGCATTCATTGGCATAAATTTTAGCCTTAAAAACCCTGTAACTGCTGTGTTTTTGTGAATTGCTGAGCCTCATTAAAGGCAATTAGGGACATGTTTTGAATGCTATTTTCTGCTATAGTTTGTGTTAAGAATCCCAACAAACTATACATTTTCAGAAAGGTCTTGAGCCAAACTATATGCTGAAAAGAAAAAAAAAGGGTTCATGTGATGATGTGACCCTGACCCCAGGGGAAAATCCAATATGGCTGCCACATTACGCAATCATTCATATTGAGATCCCTTGAAAAAAACATACATGTTAACTTTGTTCATCAAAACCCCACTAAATAGTTAACAAATTTTATGACCTTTCCAAACAGGTATAGTTTGTAGGGGTTGTCATCATGTTTTGTGGGTCAATTGACCTAAAAAATGGCACAAGGATCGATTTTTTTTTCACGACACAGGAGTCACAAGAAAACAAAACAGTTTCACAGCAAAGAAGCATCAAAAAGCTTCAGGCCTTCTTGAAAAGAAGGAATAAAAAAAGAAAAAAGAAAAGACCCAAAGTTTTCTTTTTAGACTCCATTCAGGAGGTTCGATAGGGGGATCCAATCAGGTAGACCTCCAGTCCTTGGTCTAAATCTACCTGTACTGGCTGGATCTGAGTCACTGTCACCAGACCCAGTGTCACTGTCACTGTTTGATGCTAAATCATGGCACTCAAGATCATCTAAATAAAGTTCAAAGTCTTTCTGTTCTAAATTCGGGTCAAAAGTTTCAAAAACGTTGCGATTTCATAGCCTGCCTGATGCCAGTTTGATAGACTGATGATCGTAGATTGACCAGAGTTGAAAGATCAGGGAGTTCCACAATTTGGAGTCTGAAATCATCTCAAAATACGTTGTTTCCAGTAAAAAGATCATGTACGGTATTTTTTTTGGCTCCCGCAGAATAGCATACGGCAATTAGCCGATCTAATCGGCTTACCGCAGTTTTAGGATTAAAATGTACCTGTCCACCTCATTCATCAGTCATGATAGCCATTTCATGACTTCATGTTTTATTGCTCAAAAGTGAAGATATTTTTGTAGATCATTGAATATCCTGTATTGTTTACCTTTTTTCATTCTCTTCCCTGTCCAGGTTGCCAAAGAGCGTGGAGAAATCATTGAAACAGACCATGATGCAATCCATGATCAGAGTTGGTACTTGAACAAGGAGCTTTGTGATCGCCTTTACAATGAGTATGGAGTTCAAGGCTACACAATTGTTCAGTGCCTGGGAGATGCTATTTTCATCCCTGCAGGAGCTCCACATCAGGTAAATATATAACAAGTATTCATACTCTCAAAAAAAGTATCCATGAATATTGAAATGTCTCTCTTTGAGGTTATTGATATGTAATAAGTTAGAAAACTTTCAATTTATTTATTCTTTCTTGAAGCAAATTTCCATAATAAAGTCTTTTTTTTTAATTCTCATTGAATATGCTTCTTAATTTTCTTCAATCCAGGTCCGTAATCTACACAGCTGTGTGAAAGTTGCTGAAGATTTTGTCTCTCCAGAACATCTGAACCATTGCTTCCGACTCACCCAGGAGTTTCGACAGCTGTCAGAGACCCATTCCAATCATGAAGACAAACTGCAGGTAATTGGCCAAATCTATTACAAACTGTCCAAGGCACATCCCTGGGATTCGCTGGTCAAAGATCAGCAATCAAGACCTATATCATCTCTCAAATCAGAAGCTAGCTGGTTTGAAAGTCCATCAAAAAAGGAGATGGAAACGTCACTTCTTAAGTAAGCAAGCAGCTAAAGAACATGGACAGTTAGGAAGAGAAAAGGATTGAAGCTGTTAAAATGTATATAGACTACTCCCAAGTCAGCGGGACAAACCTAGATCAAATGACAGTATCCTGTAAGAACTCACTCTCACTCCCTCCCATGACCTGTCGATCGTTAGGAGTACTAAGGGATGCTGACTTTACAATCACATGCCAGTTTTCTTTGTCTCTGGACTTTACAAGGATCTCCTTCATGGTCATTCCCATCCATTCCATGATGTTATCCTGGAAGAACTGGGATCAACAAAAACACTACTAACCCTTGTAGCTCTTGCCATTTTTAGCAGAAACCGGGTGGGTGGTGGGCTGACAATGGGGTGTGTGGCAGATCAAGTGGGTTACTCAGGTCTAAAACCTTCATTGCACAGGGATATAATAATGAAAGAATGCAGTGAACTAAAACACAGTCAAGAGATTGACCAGAGCATGGATATCCAACTGATGCATGCGAAGGCAAACAGTTGAATGAGCTGAACGAAGGCGAATAGGCCTAGACACATTTTGCTGGCTGGGGAAGCCGCATTTCAATGCTCTATGATAAAGCCATGATCCAGGATAAAGTAATTTTTTATGGATTTTGAAAATTTAAAAAGCATAGTGCCTGAAATCACTAGATCTCTCCAGTGGGCCAGCTTTAAAGCACCTAAATTGACATTTTAATTTTTCATCAGCATTGCTAAGTAAAGGCTTAAGATAACTTGCAATCCCATTGGTAGTTCTTTAAATTATAGTTCAGACCTCTTGTGGGTTAGTTTGCTTCTTACGAACATAAAGATTTTCCATTTAGCAGGGTCCGTGACCTATGTTTTAAATAACGGCAGCGCATTCCTGGCTATTGAGGTCAGGGACGTTCCTATTATCCTGGCGCATTTCTTGGGTTGAGGCAGCGTTAGCATTATGTGATCACTTTCCGAGGGTTAAATATCTTTTAAACGCATGAAATGGAAATACGTTGGCTATGTCTTAAGACACTTAAAGATAAAATAATATCCTGCAAAAATCCAGTTTGGTTAAAAAAAAATTTACAAAGCTGATCATCAGCCTCCAACATTCATAAACTGTGGAAATCCTTTGGCCTAGGACTGCAGAGCATCTTCCTATACAATAAGGACAGAGAAGCATGGAATCGCCTCGTTTATGTGAGGCAGCGTATGTTATTTATTGATGACATATGAATTTTTCATCCAAGTCTCTCATGAAAAGGCTTTTATTTTGGTTTTGTATATTCATAAAAAAAAATTTTTTGGAATGTGATGAACAGTTGGAAGTTCATGGGCTTTTGGGAGAGATTTTGAATTTGCCTATCTTCCCATCTTGACATTTATTATGGTCTTAAATTATGATGTTGATTCAACATTCAGTCATTCATACTTCACTTTTTTCCATTTTCCTACAGAATGCTACCTGATTAAATCCAATTTCATATGATTTCTCTTTGCTTGTATTTCAGGTGAAAAATATCATATATCACGCGGTCAAGGATGCAATTGCAGTTCTTCGAGAACATGATCCAAAAGATGAATGAAGAGACCTAAGTGCTGCTAAGTGTTATCTATCGCTAGAAGGAATGGATTGATATTTTCTCTCCTGCATCATCACTTCTCCTCTCTGCCATGACTCATACCATCGTTAGCCAGCATGCATTAGTGACTAGTTTAAAATCATTTGCATCAAAAGAAATAACACTGGATTCAATGCTAGCCATTCACATTTAATATTACTTAGCTTATTTAAGAAATTCAAAACATGACATAGCTCAATCAGCTTATTTTTGATGATTTACCTATTAAAGAACATTTTCATAGAAAGAAAGAAAAAAAACCCATAGAAGCACAACTTACCAACAGATTTTGAGTGTTAGCTTGGGTGATAGTTAAGTTTACCATCAAACCCACTTACCATTTTTATTAAAGGGACGCTCAGTTTTCTGACAAGGGAAACAAAAAAATGATGGTCACAATTTCAATTTTTTAAAGTTACATGTTCTTTCATTGCAGTTTGTGAGTCCTTATTTTATGATTTGCGTTTGAGTTATGGTGAATCATTATTATGTATCATGAGATTCTTTCGAATATTTCTTCTTATGCACTTTGTGTCATTTGTTGGCCTCAAACTCAATAGATTTCCCTTTTTGGTTTCATAAATCAGTATTTAATTAATAATGCTGCAACACCAGTGGTTTCTTGGTTGCCATCTCTGTTGTAAGCATTAACATTTAATCAGGTGAGTGATGAAAAGTCTTCCTCATCTTCACTATAATTTCTTCCTTTCTCCTCCATCAGCCAGCTTTGTTCAGAGCGGTTCGTTTTCACCTCTTCTCTTACATATATTTTGCATGTCATTGTGTCTGTGAAGGTTTCTGTCATTATGCCAATCCTTTGATCCAGCAAAATTTGGGAGAGCTGAGGGTGTCCAAACGTCAGATGTCCTTTTATGGGGTGTTAGCTCCTCTTTGTATAATTACTTATTATGGAGATTCAGTCAGGTTTTCTGGGATGTTTTTTTTGGGATTATGTTGGTTGTTTTTGGTTGGTTTTGTTGTTGTTTTTTGGGGGGTGCTAATGTAAATGATATGATGATACTTGCCATGCAGACTGACTGAAATGGCTTTTGACCGAACACTGTGCTGTCCTTTTCTCTCTCTGGCAATGCTTAACCCCTTCTCACATATTCTCCGTAACAATGTTCCGCTGATGTTAAGGGATGAACGTCCTGAGCCTGAACAGATTGCAATTAGTGTAAGCAGTTGTCATTTTGATTCAACAAGTATTTAGCAATGAGTCCCTCATAATTATATCTTGCAATCAATGATGTCAGATGGTTATTATTTTGTTCAACTTCTGCTTTCATATGTGCAACTACAACATTATTGATACCTTCATAGTTGTTAGTGATGTATCACCTTCAAAGTATTCACAATTGTTATATTACCTCTTGTTGTATTCATTAAGCAACAAGGGGATGTAAATGACTTACTTTAATTAAAGATGTTCCAATATATTGCTACCTTGATACATGTAACTGTGATTGTTCTCATAATATTTGCACTAATCCATGGGTTTGTTGTGATTCCCACTCATGTGCTACTCACATCTTGTAAATTTTCATATTTTCACATATACACATACCCTTTTTAGATTTTATTCTATTCAAAATATATATATAAAGGATTTGAAATATCCACCATCCCCCTTATGTAAAAAGATGTACATTTAACAGAACTGCAACTTCATTGTTCTAAATTGAATTTCCAAGACTTATGCCTGATTTGATTAGTTTTTGTGTTGTTGTTATTTTTTTAAACTAAATCTTTCAAGCACAAATGTCATTTTGAAGTTTATTTTATATGCTGAATATTTTCTGCGGAAAGGTATATATTCAAATAAAGCATTCTATTTCTCGTAGCCATCCCGTTTAGTATTATAATGCTTCACCTTCAGAGCTACAACTTTAAATAATGTTGAATTGAATTCCTCAAGAATATATCACTGTGAATACAATTAAAAGCTTATTTTTTCAATACTTGCATCACATCATCTCAGTGTAAATGCAAATTAATTAATATAAAATTTGTTGAATTCTTCGGTCAGTGAACGGTTCCCCCCACCAACCACTGTGATTATGTCTGTGTGTGTGCATGTGATTCATTGACACTGTTTCCTGTAACATTTTCACATTGGATCCTATCCACAACCTGCCATAGCCATCATATTCATACCACTAAAGTGTAGAATTTTGCTTAAGATGAAATAAATTGCCTCTGTTAATGAGTCATATCAGTGGGAACAGCTATGCTTCTCCCACCTGCTTAATTGCAAAATTTTGAAGAGAGAGAAAAGCAGGCTTAACCAGATTCAAAATATGAATTTTTCACTCTTCTGATTGTGCCAGGTAATAATAGCTGTCCCCCTTATCCCACCCTATGTATATTAGTATGTATATAGATATGGAAAGTTCTCATAATTGGAGGCTAAGTTTACATTTATTTGGCATGTTCCATACGACTTGGAATTAGTGTTCTACCTCCTCCATATATATATAAATATATATTAAACTAATATAAGCTTCATCGTCTTCACTCTGGGAGAGTGATTCCTGGTTGTTTCAGGCAAGCTCTGTAAATTTCTGTCGGCTCATGCTTTAGTCCAAATTGGACGTGATCACTGGCACTTGATTTCTAGGTTGTTTATCATCTTACATGTTGCTTTTAATATCATTTAATCTAATCATCCTCTTCTTTCTTTATTTCTTTTTTTTTTTTGTTACCCCTTAATCATTTTACAACTCATTTCACAATTATTTTATTCCCCTTTTTCTTGTCCATTTGGTCTGCCAGAGAGCAATGCAGAAAGTGGGCAATTTCCACTTCATTTTTGCTTTTTGCTTAGGATCAATATGCTATCTGTACATTTTTTTTTATTGTTGTGAAGAAGAGTATTATGAATTATCAGCAAATTATGTGACAAAGAAATATTTTTGCTTGATTACTTGACTTCTTCTTCATGTCTTTTTTTTCTGTGTTTTGCGCATAACAGCTAGAAAATGTAGCTTTTGTCTATTTACCATAATAATTAAAGAAACAAAGACAAATGAAAAATGAAATGAAGGGAAAAAAAGAATCTTAATAAAGTTCCTTTAAGCGTTAATTTTCATGTGCTGGTTCAGACCTTTTCTTTTAGTATCCTCCCTAGTGTCAACTTTTACCACAAGGAAGAATGCAAACTAACGAAAAATAGCTCTGCCTCTCTCTCTCTCTCTCTCTCTCTCTCTCTCTCTCTCTCTCTCTCTCTCTCTCTCTCATATATATGGGTGTTTACTTATATATGGTTGGGGAGTGTTTTTGCATGAGAAAGATTTTTTTTTAATCTGAGCTTTTATCTAGCGCTAAATCCCCAAAATGTGCTCAAAGCGCTTACAAGTGTTCCCTGACAGGCTTTTTCCAACCAAATATCTTCTCGACTCCATTTAGAGTATACAGAGATGCAGCCATTTTACAGGTGTGCTTGCTCTAGCATACTGACCAGATTTTCCTCTGCCTTTGGTCGGGTACTCAATAAAACCTGAGTGGGGTGAGGATATGTATGTAAATAGGCTTTCCCAAGGACTGACAGCGCCACTGCGCAGCTGGCCTCAAACTCGAAACCCCAGTCACAAGTCCAACGCCCTGACGCCACAGCCAGGCTGCCACAAGATCTGGATTGCAGTGAATTCTAAGTTTACTTTCTTAAATTGACTAAAAATAACAGAATCATTAGTGAAAGGGAAAAATTGAGTCCTGACTGACTTGGAGCCTTTCAATTATTTCTTGGATGATCGAGAATCTAGATTTATGCATAACTATAAAAACTCATAGGTGAGCCAGGCAGTAGATTTAATATTTAACTGAGGCATCATCATCATGTTAATTTAAATCATATTTATTAAAACTCATAGGCAGAGTAAGGCCAGACAAGCGGATAATTTTGTTCGTTCAGGAAACTCAAAAAATGCACATATGCACATAGCTTATACACTGAGCAATGGCTGCCTGTTTTTATTGCAATGCCATTTTGTAGCATATAGCAACAATGAAGAAAATACTTAATGCATTTGCACAAGACAGTACAAAGAAACTTTTTAAATTGTTGAAGTCTAATGAAATAACTAAATTTGATAACATATGCATCATAGGAGATTTTAACTTTCCTGATGCTCAATGGAACGTGGTCTGGAACGAAGAACAGGTTAATATGGCAAGGGAGTTTGTAGAAATACCAGAGATGCTTTTTTAATACAGAAAGTGATCAAGAATACTAGACACAGAGAAAATCAAGTATCCACTATGGTTGATTTAGTGTTTGTAAATGAAGATAACCTCATTTCAGATATGAAACACTTAGACCCTTAGGGAAAAGTGACCATGATATGCTGCTGTATTACATTTATGTAGATAGAATTAAATTAGAATCAAAAAGAAAATATAAGTTTGAGCTAAATAAAGGCAATTAAAAAGAGACGAGGGAGGAGATAAGTGAATTTGAAATCTCCCAATTAAATGAACTGGATGTGGAGGATATTTGGGTCATCATTGTAATAAGCAGCATGGAAAAGCATATACCGAAGGTCTCAGTAAAAACAAAAATTGAAACCATCTTGGGTGGACAAAAAAGTACCGGTATTGTAATGTGTTCGAAAAAAGAACAAGCAATACAAGATTTTACAAACTAAAGAAGGACAAGCTTATTTAGCAACTAAACAAAAGAAAAACGGACCCAGCCTCTAAAAAGTATATGAAGGTGATAAATAAATGTAACAAATCAATGAAAAAGGCAAGAAAAATGTATTAAGGTATTATTGCAAATAATTGCAAAGATAATCCCAAAGCCTTTTGGAAATATGTCAATGAAAGATCTAAAACTAATACAGGTATTAGTACCCTTAAGAATGATGATGGCACATATTATGCTACTACAGATAAGGACAAGGCAGTAACTCGAAACACTTTTTTTTCTAGTGTGTTTACTGTTGAGCATGATACACACATACCATATTTATCAGATTGTGTCAATTCAAATGAAGTCTCAATCTGATAGAAGAGTAACTCCAGGGGCAGTAAAGAAAAAATTTAAAAAGAATTAGAAGCTTCCAAAGCTCAGGGATACCTCCTCGTGTCTTACAAGAGTTAGCGAATGAGCTATTGGTTCCTTTGACGTTACTTTTAAACAGATCCTTGGAGTCCAGTGTAATTCCATCAGATTGGAAACAAGCTGAGGTCATTGATATTTTTAATCCGCGCCACCTCAATGCCAAATTGTAACACGGAGCCCTGATCGGGTCAAGTTTGACCTGAGAATTAGTACAAGGGGATACTGGAATATTGACGGCTCGATTACGTCACATCACCTCAGCAGTGAGGATGGTTCACCGGTACAAAAGAGATTATTAAACAAAAACTACAATAGAGTAAGAAACTGGATCTCCAAAATAGAACTAGAATCTAAAATAGAAAATACATATAAAATTAAAGTGTACTGAATAGATCAAAGACAAGACAAAACAACTAACGTTTCGGAAACTTAACTTTATCAGAGATAAACAGGGGCAAAAGAGGTAGGCCTAGGCCTAAAAAAAGTTAGCGGGGCCATGAGAATTGGAAGAAAATAGTCAATCTCGATTACTTGGTATTCGGAATCAACAACGTATTTATTACGACAGTCTAGGACTGGACTGATCACGTGGTTCGGGTCAATTTTGACCCAATCGAGGCGGCGTGTGTTTTCAATTTTTTTCACTGTTATAATACTAGCCAATAAACAAGGCCTTTACAGCAAAACTACAATAGCTGCAAAGTTCATATTCTGGGATTTTGTGCAAGATAGGTTTGAGGAAGCATAGTTAGCAGCTTGTGATATAGATCGCATTAGGAGCCAAGTAATTAGTCAATGAGGAACCATATGTGTCAATTTTGACCCGATTGAGGCAGCGCGGGTTAAGTTCCATGTTCAACTGCTTTGTAATGAAATTAGATAAAGTTGTACTGTGAAACTTGGTTATAATGTGTCCAAGGGTTCCAACTGAAATTGTATTTTTCTGAAAGTTACATTAATATAATTCCTGAAAGGAAATAATTCCACTATATGCATTCCCAAAGGATATTGTTTTTTGGTTTTTAACCAAAAAGTGAGCATCAGCCATAGGAACAACGCTGCAAAACAGAGGCAATTAGTATTAGTGACCTTGCCTAAGGTTTAAATCACAGTGCCCGAAGGGGGATTCGAACCTCAGCTTTCAGTTATGAGCTCAAAGCACTACCCACTGTGACCACAAAGACAAATAACAAATTATTCATTATAGGCCATTTTAAAAGTTTTAATATGCCTCTAATATCATAACACTTTTCTTTTTTTTTCAAATTTTAATCATATGCTTTGTTTTGTCAGAGTATAAAGTATAATCGTTCATGCCAGTTAGTTCTTCGTGGTGAAAAAGATCCTAACGTCATGTTCTCCGAAGTCCTTTTCCCTTGACCCAATTCTTACCAAGACACTGCTGAACTGTTTTGAATCAACTCTTGATTGCATAACAACAATTATCAACTATCCTCCAATTTCTGGTGTAGTCCTTACCTGTTACAAAAAAGCAATCATCACCCCTCTTTTAAAAAAGCCCAGTTTGGATCCTGAAAGTTTAACAAATTATCGCCCTGTTTCGAACCTCCCTTTCTTGGCAAAAGTCCTTGAGAAAATTGTCTTAAAACAATTACAAGAGCAACCTGCAACTACCCAACTTGTAGAAAAGTTTCAGTGCGCACACAGAAGATGGCATAGTACGGAGACAGCTTTATTGAAAATCACTAACAACATTCTAACATTGTGTTCGGTCCAGTGTTGTACACCCTCTATACCATGCCCCTTGACCTCGTCATCAAGGAACATGGTGTGCAATACCATATGTATGCCAATGACACCCAGCT
>JAOYNN010098400.1:0-11734 GCA_025770095.1 Goniobranchus kuniei | reverse complement strand
CTACTACTACTACTACTACTACTACTACTACTACTACTACTACTACTACTACTACTACTATTACTTTACTACCACTGCTAGTACAAAGGTTGATGCAACTAAAGTATGGTGTACATATTTGTTTTGCTTATGAAAAACAAGATGGCCTTTCCTTTTCACATCTCTTCTGTAAAGAGCAATCTCATGCTTTCTTTTGGAAACAAACACTTGGCGTAATGTATGAGAAGACTTTCTTTTATAGAGTGTATACTTTAAATTTGTATCCGTACATATATATCTGTATATTATGTTATTATTATAATATATTTGACCTTATATATAAGTATCTTTACAACAATAGAAAAATGTCTTTAGCAAATCAGCAGTGTGGCAATTTTAAGAAAAGATTATTTGTTATATTTTTTTGTGTGTGGGTGTCTGAGATCCCTTCAGAATCACCAAAAATATTTTAGTCAATAGAGCCTTAACTCATTTTACAGTGCATTTTATACATGTAATCCAATTTCCAAGCAAGTTGATTAATTGTATGCTCACCTTCATATTAATGTTCTTTTGATTGATCTCTTTGTGAAGCACATAGATACTCCTGTTTGTCAAATAGTCATATTTAAAGTCTATTGAAAGCAGCGCTCTTCCTTAAGATATTTTTACTGTATTATTATTATAGCAGTGAATTATGTACTACGTCACTGGTCAAAATATACAGCACAGCCTTACTGGTTTTTCAGCATTATAGCTGGTTAATTCAGGCTGTTGCCTTGGAAATCTTACGGATATTTTTGGTGTTCAGTGCCTACTGGAAGCTGAAAATATTCCTTTATAAATCAAACTCAGTTACTACTTGATCATTCAGTATAGTTTTTGTTAGTCACACTTCTCTAGACTGTGGGCACAGCTTTATGACATACAGAAGATCCTCTTGATCTAACAATTATTTTCAACGAGTCTTGTAAAGCAGTTTTATTCCTGGGGTGATGAAATCATAATCTGTCATCCAGGGACACTCGTTTCAAGTGATTCTGCCACAAGAAAACTGAATTGGATTTTGAATTTCATTTTTAAAATGTGAAAACCCTAAACCTGACCATTACAACATTAAATCTAGTAGTCTAGATCTTGCACGTTTGTTTTAGCGATCAAAATTATTTTAATCTGGATTTCTACATCCTGTCAGTGCCTGCCACATATACAGATGCTTAGTTCTTTGTAGGATTGACTGGGAGTGCAGATTTAAATGCTAGTTTGTCTCATCCAGTAAAGCCATTTTTACTCTGAAAATGATATTGCAGAGGTTAATTGAAAAACAGAAAGAATTATATCTTTGCTTCATCGACTATTCAAAAGCTTTCAACTCATTACAACACAAGACCCTCTTCAAAATTTCTAAATCAATCAGAGTAGATGGAAAAGACCAGAAACTGGTGAGAAATATATTCTGTAACCAAACAGCCCCTGTCAAAGTAAATAATGAAACATCATATTTTTTAATATCTATATAAATGTAATACAAGGATGCGTTCTCTCACCAGACATTGTCAATCATATAGTGAAATCATCTTTTATGAATAAGAAAGGATGAAAGGAGTTAACTTTGGTGGTATTAACTTGATACTTTAAGATACACAGGTGATGCAGTGTTAATGGCAAATACCCCAGTTGATGTCCAACAGACGTTAAATAAATTGGTGGTCATCAGCGAGGCAAACAATCTAGTACCAAATTGGAAAAAAACTGAGTGCATGGCAATCCCAAACATGCTGAGAATCTGCACTTCCATCTGTCAAGTAAAGGAGAAAATATAAAGCATTGGCACTATCATAACTGCAGATTGCAAAGACGGCATGGAAATAAACAGAGATTAGCTATGGCAAAATGCTCATTTCACAGAATGAGACCTGTTCTTAAAATTCAAAACTGAAACTGTCTACAAAAATACAGATAGCACAGACATATGTTCTATCCACACTGTTATATGCATGCGAAACATGGATTTTAGATTCACATTGGTGTAAACGATTAGGGGCATTTGAAATGTGTATTTACAGAACAATACTCAAAATTCCCTTGACTGCAAAATTATCAAACACGAAAGTACTACCCCAAAAAATAGGCAAAGGAAGAGAACTAGTGGTGAACATCAGAATGAGACAGATGAGATGTTTAACTCATATATGGAGACAAAATGGCATTGAAAGGATGGGAACATCTAGTATGGTTGAGGGAATCAGATCCTGCGGCAGACAATGAACCATATAGACCTATGTGAAACTTTAAGACAAGCAACATCTGGCATCAAAACAAATTCACAATACACAAGAAATGCAGAAGACAAAATAACTGATGGAGATTATCGGCAAACTACACAACAATACAAGCCACAATTGATGATGATGATGAAGATGATTACTTCATCCTTAATTAAGTAAAGTAAGTTTGATTGGATTCCATTTGCAAACTGCAATTCTGCACAAGTCTAGATCCAGTGAATCTAAGCGATAGCAAACAGTGATGTCTTTTGTTATGTATTCCATCAATTAAAGCCAGTCACATTCACATAATGAATTCTTGTAAAGGTTTTACCTAACTAGTCTAGTAGGTTTAGATCTAGCTCCAGATTTGGTTCCATAGTAATAGTATAGATCTAGACGTTATTTGATAGTAAAAAAGACCTGATCCAGCAGTAAAGTAGAGTGGTGTGATTTTTAGAGGGATTCACAGGAGAATGATATTCAGGAAAAGCGCTGCTCTGGCTTAAAATTTTCTGGCCTACACTGCACTATGAGGTACTGTTATTGTTCTCAAATTATATACATTTTTTAATAAGCTAAAGTCAGGCTTAAATAATATGAAAGCTGAATCTTTTATCATAACTTGCACATATGCATGTATTGTAAATAAAGTGAACAATGGGAATGAAAGGACTTTTTAAAAATAAAATGCATTTCAGAATATGTGCAATTATTTTAACTGCCTCATATGTCTGTAACTGTAACTGCTGATCTTGCTTATTCATTTATATATTTGAACATTATGTAACAATGTATTGGATATAATAAAAAGACATTTACAATGCTATTGTTGGATGATTTATTCATAATTTCTATGAAGGCAATTTTTGTGCTTGAGAGATTTGAGAATGAAACTTGTACAGTACAAGACATATAACAGGGTTCCTACAGCTGCGCTTAATTAATTTTCAAGGAGGTTTCAAGGAGGTTTCAAGGAGAATTTTTGTGAATTCAAGGAGGCTAAAGCACCCGCCTCGACACCAATTTTCCAGAACTCGAGGGCATTTGTCGCAGTGTCACCGTTTTTCTTTCAATTTTTTTCTGAACAAAATCAAATTCAAAGAGGATTCAAGGAGATTTAGGCCAAAATTTAAAATTCAAGGAGTTTTCAAGGAGATTTGGGAGGAACATCAATTTCAAGGAGGTTTCAAGGAGCTCCTTGAAAATAAGGAGGCTGCATGAACCCTGATATAAAACAAACATAATGCTAAACCAAAATAAGACAAAAGTCTGGGGCTTTTTCTCTCTATATCTTTGTTTTGCTGCTAACAGTAAAGCAACATAGAAGTTCACACGCAAAAATCTTTAATACTGCAATGTGATGTGAAGTTACAGAAACCATGGACATGGACAGCCAGAAATGGTTTCCCCACTTCATTCGCTCAAAACACTCACACAAATACAGTCCACCCTAATCTATTGCCTAGTATGTGTAGTGAGTCATGAGGAGAGATGGATGATGGAGGAAGAGAGAGTGGGTGTGCTAACGACGAAAAGCGTGCCTTTACCATGCACACAGCATTGCATTCTTGTTACTTCCCCTTAGAAATGGATAAACCAAAATGATTTCTGGTTTAAGAGTGTTCTACTGTATAATAATGATAGAGTCACATGTATGTAATGCTTTCTTTGTAATTTATACAGTGTTCTGCTTTATATTTGTTGCATCTGCCTTTACCGCTTCACTGGCTTCACTGCCACAAGTGCGTCAAATTCCTGGGCTTACATTTTTGCCCTATGTGCCATAGACCCAAAAACTTTAAGTGCACATTGTTTGAATCGTGATGTTTTGTATGAAAATAAGTTTACAAATTTCAGGATATTCTATTTTTATTCATCACTGAATTCCCTTCTTATGGGCTCTGAGGGGCAGCACTTGGTAACCAAGCAGCCCTTCCCGTGAACCAACCTGGGCATTAATTATAATGACATGGTATAATTAACCAATATTTTTTCATTTTTATATTATGTGTATAAATTTTTTCATATGAAATAAGACCATGAGAGGCTCTGGAATAACAAGAGCATGGTACCATAAAGATTTTTAAAGAATTGTGCGCACTTGATAATCAGACATCAAAGGGACTGAGGCACTCATGTCGAATCAAAAGAAAATTGACTTATGAGAACAAAAGCTACTGGTACATGTATGTATATTAGAAGGGCAGAGGGATTTTTCAAGTGCATATCTAATTAAGGGCAATGTGGAATTATGAGATGTTGGATTAAATGGAGTGCATTGTATGACATGATATCATCATTTCAGGGAACAGGAGTGCTATGTATGACATAAACTATGGTAGCCAAAAGGTTCAGATTTCTGTGAAGTGGATAGCTGGAACTCTGAGTCTATCTAGCCTTTTAGGATAGGTAAACCCAGGTAAATGAAAGGCTGTGTAACATCGTCATGTAGGTGGATCTGGACCAATGAAAAGCTGCCTGACGTCGCCATGTTAGGGTAAGCTTACAAAGACAAAAGAAACACAAAAACATGTCTGACCAATTGGTTCGTCATTAGGCCTATTCCTAGCAATCTCCCAAAACCATCTTTTTCTTTTTACTTTTTTTTCAAAAAAGTTTCTTTCTTTCATGAAAGCCTGCATATATAAGAGTTTGATTAAATCTGGAGTTAAATACTGAACACCGGTAGACGTCTCCTCTGTCACCGTCAACATTCACTGTTGTCATTGTGTCCTGGGCTTGGGGGTGGCAGATTCAAGTGGCATGACTAGAATCCCTGTCCCAAAATAGAGAGAGAGAGAGAGAGAGAGAGAGCTGTAGCAGACACTGATGATGATATGGTATAGATCTAGATCTATATGTGACATACATTACAAATTGCAGGTACGATACATGTAGTTTGTTTTGTTTTGTTTTAGTTATAGATCTAACCTTTAGATTTTGTTTGTTTGTATTGGATATTTTTGTCAAAAAGAATTTTTTGATCGGGTGACCTTTGAATACAAGTTTAAAGAAAAGTAAGAAAAAAGAAAGAGGTAGAAAAGCCTCAAAGCCAAATTATGTGCTTTTTTTTTTTTTTTTTTTTTAAATGCTGTTGGACAATTATGTAGTAAGGCTGGGTTTCATTTTCACGTAACTGCAGGTATTATATGAGACCGCTACTGGTACCAGATTCATGATGAGTGCAATATTTTGCTGAATTACAACATAATGTTTCTTTCTTTTTATGGCAATCTTACAAATTATGCAACACACTACAAGAACTACATCTACTATTCTATTAAATGTCCACTACAAATGCAGTGAACATACCCATCATAAAACTAGCATTTTGAATAGGTAGCTTACACCCCAGGGTCCACCCATCTTAAAACCCAGTATTTCGCTAGGTAGATCCCAGATCCATCAATCCTCTATGGCCAGGCAGATCCTGCGTTTCGACGGATCCTAAAACCCAATATTTCGCAAGGTAGACCCTGGGGTCCATCTATCCTCTACCATATTTCTGAGCTTTTATATACTGCTAAATCCACTAAATGTGCGCATAGCACTTTACTAATGTTCCCAAAAGGCCTTTTCCAACCAAGCCCCTTCTCAACTCATATGTCGAGTATACACAGATGCAGCCATTTTACAGACACTTGCTCGCAAGTACTGACAAGATTCTCCTCTTCCTATTGTTGGGTACTCAATAACACCTGAGTGGGGTGAGGACTAAACAGCGCCACGGTGCGGCCCGGCCTCGAACTCTAAACATGTCCAACGCCCTGACCCCACAGCCACTAATTTGATCTGGGCTTGTGCCAATTTCCTGAAAAAATTAGATTTAAAAATTTTTCTCTCCTATATACATGGCTGATAGATTCAAATGTTTTGTCCCGATGGAGATGACACTAAATCTCGAGGCTCCTTGCACTCTTGGCTGTCAAAAATAGCAGAAGAGGAGGCTGAGAAGCCGCTGCTCAGGCCTAATTAAGTCCAACCATTCCTTACATGAAGCCACTGCTCAGGCATAATTAATTCCAACCATTCCTTCCATGAAACCACTGCTCAGGCATAATTTATTCCAACCATTCCTTCTATGAAGCCACTGCTCAGGCATAATTAATTCCAAACATTCCTTCCATAAATTTCTTCTTTCGAAAGGTTAGTTGTGTCAGGAAAGGCAATTGATGTAAAACCCTTGTTATAAACCCTTGTAGCACCTACCAAATGTGACATGCTGTTGTGAACCCAAAACAGTTGGAAAAAGCAGAAAGAAGTGATCAATTTAAGAACATCACTTTAAGAACTACATACTAACTCAAATATTTTAGGCATAAATAAAAATTCGCGCGTTGACATTAATACTCAGATAATCTGAGTCTGTCAGCCAATTTGAAGACTAAGACTAAGCCTTTAAAGTTAAGACCCCTTTTATTTTTGTGCACTCATACAGAGTGAGACTGCTAGATCTTCAGAGAAGAAGATCCTCCTCAGGTGGGTGTTTTGGCCTTTAATTTCTGACACCATATCAGAGAGGAAGATCCCCCTAAGGTGGGTGTTTCGGCCTTTAACTTCTGACACCCTGAAATACCCTCATAGATGAGATTGTACCTGTAGTGACCAAAATTATCACTCAGTCTTTGGATGATGGAATTGTACCTGAGATTTTAAAGAATGCCTTGGTCAAACCTTTGTTAAAGAAACCATCCCTTGACTAAGAGAGCTTGAAAAACTACAGGCCTGTGTCTAATCTTCCCTTTCTTTCCAAGATCCTTGAAAAGGTAATATTAAAACAACTTTTAGCTCATCTTAAATCTAACAACTTAGTTGAGTCCTTCCAATCTGCCTACATGGCTCATCATAGAACTGAGTCAGCATTGTTAAGAGTTGTAAATGACATCTTACTTGAAGTACACAACAGAAAGCTAGTTATGCTGAACTTGTTAGATCTATCATCTGCTTTTGATACCATCAACCATGAAATTTTGTTGCACAGACATGAACTGACTTTTGGCATTAAGGGCTGCGCCCTGAAATGGTTCATGTCATATCTTTCAGACAGATTTCACACAGTGGTGGTGGGAAATGAAAGGTCCTCCAAATGCCCTCTGAAGTATGGTGTACCCCATTGATCAGTTCTGGGCCCAGTGCTATTTACAATGTACGCACAACCACTTGCTTGTGTCATAAGTAAATTCAATGTCTCTTACCACTTTACTTCTACCAAGATGACACACAAATCTACGGCTCCTTCTCTCCCCACAATCGTGATAAGTTCTTTCCCAACATTGTTCAATGTATTCAAGGAGTGAAAGTATGGATGATTGAGAATAGACAAAATGAATGATGATAAGACTGAAGTTATGTTGTTTAGCACTGATAGGAATTTGAAAGATGTTAACAAATCAAGCATTGAAATAGGAGTCAATTGTATTTCTTTTGCACCATGTGTGAAAAACCTTGGAATTTATCTTGACTCAAATTTGTCTATGTCTAAGCAAATCAACCATGTCATGAAATGTATTTATCTTGATTTGAGAAGAATTGGCCAAATCAGACATCTTATTTCAGTTGACGTAGCACAGATGCTTGCCACATGCTCATAATGCCAAGGCTTGGTTATTGTAATTCTGTTATGGCAGGGATCATACATGATTTAATGAAGAAATTAAAGGTAGCCCAGAATAATGCAGCCAGGGTTGTATTTAGAAGAAAGAAACGGGAACATGCATCTCCCTTGCTAACAAAATTGCATTGGCTTCTAGTCGAGAAACACATAAATTACAAGATGGCAACACTGTGCTACAAGTGCTTAAACGGCCTAGCCCCGACTTATTTGTCTGAACTCTTGACTTCCTACACCCGATCCCGTCAGCTAAGGTCCTCATCTGATACTACCAGGCTTACAGTGCCCAGAGCAAATTATAAATTTTTTTTGGGGAAAGACGATTTACCTGTTTTACCCCCAAAATCTGGAATTCACTGCCAGAGAGCATATGAGGCCAAAACAATTACTGTATTTAAGGGAGCCTTAAAACCATATTTTTTCTCATTGTAGCTAATTTTTATGCCTGAACATATATTCATCCACCTGTAAACATGTCTTTTGTTGTTGCTCATTCGCTGCATAGCCCATCTGGCTACCTTCAAACTGATTTGTCACATAATTTGAATGTATGTCTCTGTCTGCATTTAGAGCCTATACTTGTATGGGGTCAGACGCTCTATAAGAGCCATTTATTATTATTAAGAGTGGCGTAATTTTAGCACATGAATTCAAAATAAATAAATGTGAATGAACACATTTGCCTGCAGATTATTAATCAAAGGAATAACAATCAGTTTAAAAGTTGAAAATGGCACTGTTTGTTGTCTACTATTCGCAAACTGTGTAGTGGATTGAATCAACCGTTGCAGTAATCTAGATATCTGACAAATAATCGTTTTAACAAGAAACTTGAAGCATTGCAAGATGTCCGAGTTGAAACCTGACTTGTCGCTTGAGTGAGGGAAAAGTTCAATACATCTATTTCTAACATCACCTCGAAAAATATTCACATCTCACAAAATACTTAAGATATCAATATAAAATTTACAGAGTACACTAATAATATATTGGAAATAGTGAGTCAAATTTTCAAATGAATTTATTCACGGGTATTGGTGTAAGTAAGGTTCAAAGTTTGGCGTGGTTTTTTTGGGTTCACCCGATATATAACGTGCTGAACATATAACTGCTCATTCATACACCATTCATATACTGATCTCTTTCTATCCCTGAAGACTGCTGGCACGGTAATGGTTGTCATTAGCTTCATACAAGTCATAGAAATATGTGGCATTCAAATGACCAGACAAAGTAATATAAGTGAAACTTTTTAAATTTGGGATGACAGGAATTTTATTAATTATTTTCAATGAAAATTTATACATCAAATAAACATTATGTTTGAAACTGACCTGAAACAGCTGCAATAATGGCAAAAAGGAAGCATGAAACAGAATCTCAGTAATTCTGTCCCCACCCAACCAAAATCTCTTGTTCAATGGTTTAAAAATGGGTAAATTTCCACCCACTGATAGTTTCAAACCAGTGTTCTGGATACTCTCTCATCTCAGAAAAAAATTGTAAAAAGTACCGTAGCTAAAAATCTAAATTCATTCATAAACATATTTCAAAAATCAGAGACAGACAAAAAGACAGGAACCCAAAAACAAAACAAAAATAACTCAACTTGATGCAAATTAGCAAACAGATAAAAACAAACAAAATAAAACTGACATGCAAATGAAGGAGGTGGTGGAGTATAGTGGACACAGCACTCCCTCATGTAGCAAAACCTGGAATCAGATTGAAAGGTCATGACCGCTTGATTGGAAATTTAATTTTCCGATAAAAAAATTGTACTTATATTCTTTCTCATAATTCTACTGTAGGTATGATATGAGAACCCCCATCGCCCATCTTCAGAACTACATTCAAGCAGGGACACAAACTATAAATCTTTACAAACTCTTTAAAGCCAAATAAAAAGAAAAGACTCTGTAATATTCAGTTCAACAAAGTCAGTCAGTGTATGTGTTTATATATCGATGGTGTCGTCTTCTAACCGTGTAAGTGCCAAATTTTCGTCTGCCCTGATTTCCCCCCAAATATGATGACAAGCCAATTGCGCATTTTTTCTGCTTTCGGATTGTTAATGGCACTAAAAGATGCAAATTTAGATCAAAGCAAATCCAGGCCACCAATATATATCTAGATCTAAACAGATCCAGGCTGGCAATATAGATCTAGAATCTTGATTTAAGCAGATCCACACCACCAATCTAGATCTAGAATCTAGATCTTTGCAAATCCAGACTGTCAATTTAGATCCAAGCAGATCCAGGTTGTCAATCTAGATCTAGATCTACATAGATCTAGGTTGTAAATTTACACTTAAAATAGTCTGATCTCGATTTAGATTTAGATTTAACAGAAAACAGCATGCTCTTGGCTTGATTTAATGGATAGACAATCCTTGCTGGATCTTCGATATACAATTACCAAATCAATGAGTAGATGACGTAATATGAGAGAGAGAGAGAGAGAGAGAGACAGACAGACAGACAGACAGACAGACAGACAGACAGAGACAGACAGACAGATTGAGAGCCAGACACCTACCTTCATGAGTGTAATTACATAATTGAACAGTAATTATGGTTTAAATTAAATTAATCATATGGACTTAACAATTCACGTTGGTAAGCTTGTGTATTTAAAAGTTTTTGATAGCTCGCTTACAGCTTGAGAGAAAATGTTTTTGTCGTCTCCTGAAAAATATTTCAAAAACCAGTTACACGGGTAGAGCAGGATACCATCGATATGATATATGAAGGTTTTGGTGAAAATGACTAATTGAGCAAAACAAAAAACCCAAACAACCCCCCCAAAACAACAAAAATTGACCACTTATATAGTGCTAAATCCGTTTGTTCCCTGACAGGCCTTTTCCAACCAAATACCTTCTCAGCTCCATACGTGGAGTATACAGCGATGCAGCCATTTTACGTGCGCACTTGCTCTAACATACTGACAAGATCCTTCTCTGACAATGATCGGGTGCTCAATAACGCCTGAGTGAGGTGAGGAAATTTATGTAAATAGCCTTTCGCAAGGACTAAACAGCGCCATGATGCAGCCAGATTTTGAAAATTGGAACCTC
The DNA here is from genome assembly GCA_025770095.1 of Goniobranchus kuniei. Lineage (NCBI taxonomy): Eukaryota > Metazoa > Mollusca > Gastropoda > Nudibranchia > Chromodorididae > Goniobranchus > Goniobranchus kuniei. The sequence goes on along the minus strand of JAOYNN010098400.1, from coordinate 792 downwards.
TCGATTACAAGTCAAAAGCTCTGACCCCACAGCCACTGGGTGCCTAAGAGACAGAGAGATGACCAAGTGACCTGAGTGGAAATAACTGAAAGATGAAATGGCATACCAAATGGGGAAAATGCTCAAAAGCTGCCTGAAAAAGTTGCACTTAATGGTAATGTGGGATTATTCCCTGTGTAGGTGAACTTTCTAGAGTCCTTGCATTCTTTCATCGTGATAAATTATTATATGAATATGAATTGATAACAAATGTGACACAATTGATAACATATTTATATATTTTTGTATTATTTAATTTAAATGAGAATTTCACTTGCAGCCACAGCATGATAAGGTTCAGCATGTCTATAATTTCACATCTAATGAAAAAATTATTTTGTACAATTATCATATCAAGGCTGAAATTAGAGTGAGCACAAATGATTCATGATATATGTCGGGTGCCCCCCCCCCTTCCCCCCACCAAAAAAAAAGGTCTCCAACTTTAAAAGATGGTAACATTATCATTTTAATACTGACTCTTAGAAAATCGGCAGTCGTATAGAGCAAATAATATTGTATTCACATGCAGAATTTCAAAATGATCGGTGTAATAGATTGGTTACAATATGGAACTATTCTAGCCTACCATTGTCACAGTATCAGACAACATCTGCCCGCATTCACTCTCTGTTCTCTTGAATACCATACTGAAAATCAAACCAGGTAAGCCTAGATCTAGAATCAGATAATCTTGAATAGAACTAGATTTAGTTTGTTTTGTTGTTTTTTGTTGTTGTTCTTTTTTTTTTT
>JAOYNN010098289.1:0-11736 GCA_025770095.1 Goniobranchus kuniei | reverse complement strand
TGTTACAATTATGACGATCTTTTAGAGCACGAATGATATTCCAAATACATCGTTTCAGATAGAATTATGACGGTCTTTTAAGACACGAAGAATATCCCGAATGCCTCCTTTCTGTTACAATTATGACGATCTTTTAGAGCACGAATGATATTCCAAATACATCGTTTCAGATAGAATTATGACGGTCTTATAAGACACGAATAATATCCCGAATGCCTCCTTTCTGTTCGATTCATAGCGGTCTTTTAGAGCACGAATAATATCCCAAATACCTCCTTTCTGTTAGAATTATGACGGTCCTTTAGGACACTAATAATATCCCAAATGCCTCCTTTCTGTTAGAATTATGACGGTCCTTTAGGACACTAATAATATCCCAAATGCCTCCTTTCTGTTAGATTCATGGCAGTCTTTAAGAGCACGAATAATATCCAAAATATTTCCTTTCTGTTTGATTTATGGCAGTCTTTTAGAACACAAATAATATCCCCAATGCTTCTTTTCGGTTAGATTCATGGCAATCTTTTAGAACCCGTTTACTATCCGAAATACGTCGTTTCTCTTAGAAACATGACTGTCTTTTAGAACACGAATAATATCCCAGATACCTCCTTTCTTTTAGAATTATGACGGAGATTTTTACACGTATAATATCCCAATTACGTCTTTTCTCTTAGAATTATGACGGTATTTTAGAACACCAATAATATTGCAAATGCCCCTTTTCTGTTCGATTCATAGCAGTCTATAAGAAAACAAATAATATCCCAAATCCTTCGTTTCGGTTAGAATTATGACGTTATTTTAGAACATGAATAATATCCCAAACACCTCATTTCTGTTAGATGCATGGCAGTCTTTTAAACCACGAATAATATCCCAAATACCTCCTCTCTGTTAGAATAATGACGGTCTTTCAGAACACGAATAATATCCTAAATGCCTTGTCTCAGTTAGAATTGTGACGGTCTTTTAGAACACTACTAATATTCTAAATACCTCCTTTCTGTTAGAATTATGATGGTCTTTTAGAACAAGAATAATATCCGAAATACCTCCTTTCTGTTAAAATTATGACGATCTTTTAGAATACGAATAATATCCCAAATACCTCGTTTCGGCTAAAATTATGAAGGTCTTTTAGAACACAAATAATGTCCCAAAAGCCTCCTTTCTGTTCGAATCGTAGCAGTCTGTTAGAGCACAAATAATAACCCAAACACCTCATTGCTGGTAGAATTATGACGATCCTTTAGGACATTAATGATATCCCGAATGACTCCTTTCTGTTAGAATCATGGCAGTCTTATAGAGCACGAATAATACCTAAAATATCTCCTTTCTGTTAGATTGATGGCAGTCTTTTAGACCACCAGTAATATCCCAACTGGCTCCTCTCTGTTAAATTCATGGCATTATTTTAAAACAAACAATAAGCCAAATGCCACCTTTTTGTTCGTTTCATAGCAGTCTTGTAGAGCACGAATAATATTCAAAAAGTCTCCTTTCTGTTAGAATTATGACGGTATTTTAGAACACCAATAATATCGCAAATGCTTCGTTTCTCTTCGATTCATAGCAGTCTTGTAGAGCACGAATAATATCCCAAAAGTCTCCTTTCTGTTAGAATTATGACTGTAGTTTAGAAAATTGATAATATCCCAAATCTTTCGTTTCTTTTCGATTCATAGCCGTCTTTTACAATACAAATAATATCAAAATGGCTCCTTTCTGTTGGTTTCCTAGCAGTCTTTTGGAAAACGAATAATATCCCAAATACCTCCTTCCTGTTTGATTCATAGCACTCTTTTAGAACACAAATAATATCCCAAATGCCTCCTTTCTGTTAGATTCATGCCAGTCTTTTAGAACAAAAATAATATCCCAAATCCTTCCTTCCTGTTAGATACATGGGAGTCTTTTAGAACACGAAGAATTTCGAAATACGTCGTTTCTGTTAGAATAATGACGTTCTTTTAGAACACAAATAATATCCCAAATACCTAGTTCCTGTTTGAATAATAACGGCCTTTTAGAACACGAATAATGTCCCAAATGTCTCCTTTCGTTTAGAATTATGACGAACCTTTAGAACAGGAATAATATACCAAAAGCCTCGTTTCTGTTAGAATTATGAGGGTCTTTTAGAAAACGACTAATATCCCAAATGCTTCATTTCTGTTCGATTCATATCAGTCTTTTAGATCATAAATAATATCCCAAATGCCTCCTTTCTGTTGGTTTCATAGGTGTCTTTTAGACCAAGAATAATATCCCAAATACCTAGTTTCTATTAGAATTATGACGGTCTTTTAGAGCACGAATAATATCCCAAATACCTCATTGCTGTTGGAATTATGACGATCGTTTACACCACGAATAATATCTCAAATACCTCGTTCCTCTTAGAATTAACACAGTGTTTTATAACACGTATAATATCCCAAATACGTCGTTTCTGTTAGAATTATTACGGTGTTTTAGAACACGAATAATATCGCAAATGCCCCTTTTCTGTTCGATTCATAACAGTATGTAAGAACACGAATAGTATGCCAATCACCTCCTTTCGGTTAGAATTATGATGTTATTTTAGAACAAGAATAATATCATTTTTCCTCATTTCTTTTAGATTCGTGTCAGTCTTTCAGAGCATGAATAATATCTAAAATATCTCTTTTCTGTTAGATTCTTGGCAGTCTTTCAGAACGCAAATAATATCCCAAATATCTCGTTTCTGTTAGAATTCTGACGGTCTTTTAGAACGCGAATAATATCCCATATACGTCGTGGTCTTTTAGAACACGAATAACATCCCGAATGCCTCCTTTCTGTTACAATTATGACGATCTTTTAGAATACGAATGATATTCCAAATACATCGTTTCAGATAGAATTATGACAGTCTTTTAAAACATGAATAATATCCCGAATGCCTCCTTTCTGTTCGATTCATAGCAGTCTGTTAGAGCACGAATAATATCCCAAATGCCTCCTTTCTATTAGTATTATGGCAGTCTGTAAAACACGAATAATATCCCACATACCTCGTCTCGGTTCGAATTATGATGTTATTTTAGAACAAGAATATTATGCCTAACGCCTCATTTCTTTTAGATTCATGGCAGTCTTTTAGAGCACGAATAATATCAGATAATCTGAAATATCTCTTTTCTGTTAGATTCATGGTAGCCTTTTAGAACACAAGTAATATCCCAAATGCCTGGTTTCTGTGAGATTCATAGCACTCTTTTAGAACACGAATAATATGCGAAATAGATCGTTTCTGTTAGAATAATGACGGTCCTTTAGAACATGAATAATATCCTAAATGCTTTTTTTCTGGTAGAATAATGACGGTCGTTTAGAACACGAATAATATCTCAAATACCTCGTTTCGGTTAGAATTATGACGGTCTTTTAGACAACGATTAACATCCCAAATGTCTCCTTTCTGTTCGATTCATAGAGTCTTTTAGAACACGAATAATATCCTAAAACCCACCTGTCTGTTCGACTCATAGCAGTCTTGTAGAGCACCAATAATATCCAAAATACCTTCTTTCTATCAGATTTGTGGCAGTCTTTTAGAACGGGAACAATATCCTAAATGCCTCTTTTCTGTTCGATACATAGCAGTCTTTTAGACCACGAATAATATCCCAAATTCCTCGTTTCTATCAGAATAATGACGTCTTTTAGAACAAGAATAATATCCCAAATACGTTGTTTCATTTAGAATTATTACAATGTTTTAGAACACGAACAATATCCCAAAAGCCTACTATCTGTTAGAATTATCACGGTCTTGTAGAACACGAATAATCAATATAACAAAAAAGCCTCCTTTCTGTTAGAAATATGACGGTCTTATAGAACACGGATAATATCCCAAATGCCTCCTGTCTGCTTGATTCATAGCAGTCTTTTAGATAGTATCACAAATACCTCGTTTCTTGTGGTTTCATAGTAGTCTTTTGGAACATAAATAATATCCCAAATGCTTCCTTTCTGTTCGATTCATAGCAGTCTTTTAGAACACAAATAATATCCAAACTGCCTCCTTTCTGTTAGATTCATGGCAGTCTTTTAGACCGCAAATAATATCCGAAATACGTCGTTTCTATTAGAATAATTACGATCTTTTAGAACACGATAATATCCTTAATTCATCTTTCTGTTAGAATAATGACGGTTGTTTAGAACACGAATAATATCCCCAATGGCTCCTTTCTGTTAGAATTATGAGAGTGTTTTAGAACACGAATAATATCCCAAAAGCCTACAATCTGTTAGAAGTATGACGGTCTTTTTAGAACACGAATAATATCCCAAATGCCTCCTTTCTGGTAGAATTATGACAATCTTTTAGAACGCAAATAATATCCCAAATATACCTTTCTGTTAGATTTATGAATGTTTTTTAGAACACGAATATTATCCCATATACGTCGTTTCTGATAGAATTATGACGGTGTTTTAGAACACGAATAATAACCCAAACACCTCGTTTCAGTTAGAATTATGACGGTCTTGTAGAACACGAAAAATGGCCCAAATGCCTACTTTCTTTTACAATTATCACGGTCTTCAGATCACGAATTATATCGCAAATGCCTCCTTTTTTATATATTTATGACGGTCTTTTAGAACACGAATAATATCCCAAATGCCTCCTTTCCGTTCGAATCATAGCAGTCTTTTAGAACACAAATAATATCCCAAATGCGTCCCTTCTTTCAGAATCATGGCAGTTTTTTAGAACGCGAAGAAATATCCGAAGTACGTCGTTTCACTTAGAAGAATGAAGGTTTTTTAGAACACGAATAATATCCCAAATGACTCCTATGTGTTACAATCATGACGGTCTTTAAGAACACGAATAATATCCCAAATCCTTTGTTTTTGTTCGGTTCCCAAATGTCTCTATTCTATTCGTTTCATAGCAGACTTCTAGAATACGAATACTATCTCCTTTCTCTTCTATTAATAGCAGTCTTTTAGAGCACGAATAATATCCCAAATGCCTCCTTCCATTTAAAATTATGACGGTCTTTCAGATCACGAATTATACCACAAATGCATCCTTTCTGATATAATTATGGCAGTCTTTTAGAACACGAATAATATCCCAAATGCCTCCTTTCTGTTCGATTCGTCGCAGTCTTTTAGAACACGAATAATATTCCAAATCCCTCCTTTCTCTTCGACTCATAGCAGTCTTTTAGAGCACGCAGAACATCCAAAATACTTTCTTTCTATTAGATTTATGGCAGCCTTTTAGAAACACGAATAATGACGTAAATGCCTCCTTTCTGTTCGACTCACAGCAGTCTGTGAGAACACGATTAAGACCTCGTTTCTGATAAAATACAGAGGTCTTTTAAAACACGAACAAGATCTGAAATGCCTCCTTTCTCTTAGGATTATGACGTTCTTTTATAACACGAATAATATCCCAAATACGTCGTTTCTGCTAGAATTACGGCAATGTTTTAGAACACGAACAATATCCCAAAAGTATCCTATCTGTTAGAATTATGACGGTGTTTTAGAACACGAATACTATCCCAAAGGCTTCGTTTCTGTTCGAGGCACTGCAGTATGTTAGAACACATATAATATCCCAAATGCTTCCTTTCTTGTGGTTTCATGGCAGTCTTTTAGAACACAAATACTATCCCAAATGCCTCTTCTCTGTTAGAATTATGATGGTCTTTTATAACACGAATAATATCCGAAGTGCCTCCTTTCTATTAGATTCATGGCAGCCTTTTAGAACACAAATAATATCCAAAATGCTTCTTTCTCTTAGATTCATGTAATCTTTTAGAAAACGAATAATATCCGAAATATGTCGTTTCTGTTAGAATAATGACGGTCGTTTAGAACGCGAATAATATCCATGATGCATCGTTTCTGTTTGCTATATGACCGCCTTTTAGAATACGAATAATGTCCCAAATGGCTCCGTTTGGTTAGAGTTATGACGGTCATTTCGAACACGAATAATATCATGAATGCCTCCTTTCTCTTCGATTCATAGCAGTCTTTTAGACCACAAATAATATCCCAAATTCCTCCATTCTATCAGAATAATGGCGGTCTTTTAGAACAAGAATAATATCCCAAATGCGTCGTTTCTGTTAGAATTATGACAATGTTTTAAAACACCAAGAACATCCCAAAAGAATAATAACTGTTAGAATTATGACGGTCTTGTAGAACGCGAATAATCAATTTAAAAAAAAAAAAATAAAAGCCACCTTCCTGTTAGAAATATGACGGTTTTTTAGAACACGGTTAATATCCCAAATGCCTCCTTTCTGCTCCATTCATAGCACTCTTGTAGAACACAGATAGTATCCCAAATACCTCGTTTCTTGTTGTTTCATAGTAGTTTTTGGAACATAAATAATATCCCAAATGCTTCCTTTCTGTTGGATTCATAGCAGTCTTTGAGAATACGAATAATATCCGAAATACGTCGTTTGTGTTAGAATAATGACGTTCTTTTAGAACACAAATAACATCCTAAATGCCTTTTTCTGGTAGAAGAAAGACAGTAGTTTAGAACACGAATAATATCCAAAATACCTAGTATCTCTTTTAATTATGACGGCCTTGTAGAATACGAATAAGATCACAAATGGCTCCGTTTGGTTAGAATTATGATGGTCTTTTCGAATACGAATAATATCCCAAATGCTTCCTTTCTCTTCAATTCATAGCAGTCTTTTAGACCAGCAATAATATCCCAAATTCTCAGTTTCTATCAGAATAATGACGGTCATTTCGATTACGAATAATATCCCGAATGCCTGCTTTCTCTTCAATTCATAGCAGTCCTTTAGACCACGAATAATATCCCAAATTCCTGGTCTCTATCAGAACAATGACGGTCTTTTAGAAAAAGAATAATATCCCACACGCCACCTGTCTCTTCGATTTACGGCAGTCTTTTAGACTACAAAAGTTATCCCAAATGACTCCTTTCTGTTACATCCCTGGCAGTGTTTTAGAACACAAATAATATCCCAAATACTTCGTTTATGTTAGAATAAAGAAGGTCTTTTAGAACACAAATTATATCCCAAATGCCTCCTTTCTGTTAGAATTATGACTGTGTGTTACAAGAAAAATACTATCCAAAATGCCTCGTTTCTGTTAAATCCATAGCAGTCTGTTAGAATATGAATATATTCGAAATGCCTCCTTTCTGTTAGAATTATGACGGTCTTTTAGAACACGAATGAGATCACAAATGCTTCGTTCGTTTCTGTTCGATTCAAAGCAGGCTTTTAGATCACGAATCATATCCCAAATGCCTCCTTTCTGTTAGATTCAGGCAAGTCTTTTAGAGAAAAGAATAATATCCCAAATGCCTCATTTCTGTTAGATTCATGGAAATCTTTTAGAACACGAATAGTATCCGAAATACGTCCTTACTATTTAAATAATGACGGTCTTTCAGAACACGAATAATATCCCAAATACCTCATCTTTGTTTGAATAATGACGGTCTTTTCGAACACGATTAATATCCTGAATGCCTCTTTTGTGTTAGAATTATGAAGGTCTTTTGGAACACTAATAATATCCTAAATACCTCGTTTCTGTTAGAATACTGACGATATCGTAGAACAAAAATAATATCCCAAATTCCTCCTTTCTCTTCGATTCATAGCAGTGTTTTAGAGCACGAATAATATCCCAAAATACCTCGTTTCTGTAAGAACACTGAAGGTCTCTTAGAACACGAATAATATCCCAAATGCCTCTTTTCTCCTTAGAATTATGACGGTTTTTTAGACGTATATACTATCCCAAATACCTCGTTTCATGTGGTTTCATAGCAGTCTTTTGGAACATAAATAATATCCCAAACGTTACCTTTCTTTTCGATTCATAGCAGTCTTTTAGAACACAAGCAATATCCCAAATACCTCCTTTCTGTTACATTCATGGCCGTCTTATAGAACACGAATAATATCCGAAACACGTCGTTTCTGTTAGAATACTGACGGTATTATAGAACATGGATAACATCCTAAATGGATTTTTCTGGTTGAAGAATGACGTTCGTTTGGAACACGACTAATATCCACAATACCTCGTTTCTCTTTGAATTATGACGGACTTTTAGAATACACATAATATCCCAAACGGCTCCTTTCTGTTAGATTCCTGGCAGTGTTTTAGACCACGAATAATATTCCAAATACCTCGTTTGTGTTAGAATAATGACGGTCTTTTCGAACACGAATAATATCCTAAATGCCTCCTTTCTGTTAGAATTATGACAAACTTTTAGAACACGAATACTATCCCAAATACCTCGTTTCGGTTACAATGATGAAGGTTTTTTCGAACACGAAAAATATCCTAAATGCCTCCTTTATTCTAGAATTATGAGGGTCTTTTTTAACACTAATGATATCCTACATACCTCGTTTCTGTTAGAATAATGACGTTCTTGTAGAACACGAATAATATACCATTTCCGTCATTTCTGGATAGAATTATGACGGTCTTTTAGAACACCAATAATAACCCAAATACCTCGTTTCTGTTCGATTCAGAGCATTCTTTTACAACACGAATAATATCCCAAATGCCTGTTAGAATTATTATGGTCTTTCAGATCACAAATTATATCCCAAATGCCTCCTTTCTGATATATTTTGGATGGTCTTTTAGAACAGAATAATATCCCAAATGCCTCCTGTCTGTTCGATTCATAGCAGTCTTTTAGAACACGAATAATATCCTAAATGCCTCTTTCTGCTAGAATTATGAAGGTTGTTTGGAACACAAATAATATCCCAATTACCTCCTTTCTGTTATACTTATGACGGTCTTGTAGAACACAAACTATATCCCAAATGCCTCCTTTCTGTTGGTTTCATAGCCGTCTTTGAGAACACAAATTATATCCGAAATACGTTGTTTCTGTTAGAATAATGACGGTCTTTTAGAAAACAAATAATATCCAAAATGCCGTTTTCGTTTAGAAAAATCATGGTCGTTTAGAACACGAATAATATCCCAAATATGTTCTTTCTTTTAGACTTATGACGGCCTTTTAGAACACGAATAATATCCCAAATGGCTCCATTCGGTAAGAATTATGACGCACTTTTAGAACACGAAAATATATCCCAAAAGCCTCCTTTCTGTTAGAATTATGACGGTCTTTTAGAAAACGAATAATATTTCAAATGCTTCGTTTCTGTTCGATTCATAGCAGTCGTTTAGATCACAAATAATATCCCAAATCCCTCGTATCCCAAAATACCTAGTTTGTATTAGAATTATGACGGTCTTTTAGAGTACGAATAATATCCGGAATACCTCCTTTCTATTCGATTCATAGCATTTTTTGGGGGGGGAGCACGAATAATATCCAAAATATCTCATTTCTGTTAGATGTATGGCAGTCTTTTAGAACACAAATAATATCCCAAATGCCTCCTTTCTGTTAGATTCATGGCAGTCTTTTAGAACACGAATAATATCCGAAATACGTCGTTTCTGGTAGAATAACGACGGTATTTCAGAACAAGAATAATGTTCTATATACCTCCCTTCTTCTAGAGTCATGGTCGTTTCTTAGAGCACGAATACTATCTAAATATCTCCATTCTGTTAGATTCATGGCAGTCTTTTAGACCACAAATAATATCCCAAATGCCTCCTTTCTGTTAGATTCATGGCAGACTTTTAGAATACGAATCATATCCCAAATTCCTGATTTCTGTTAGAATTATGACGTTCTTTTACAACACAATTACTATCCGAAATGCCTCGTTTCTGTTAGATTCATAGCAGTCTTTTAGATCACGAATAAATCCTAAATGCCTCCTTTCTTGTACAATTATGATGGTTTTTTAGAACACGAATAGTATCCCAAATACCTCCTTTCTATAAGAATTAAGACGGTCTTTAAGAACATGAATGATATCCCGAATGCCTCCATTCTGTTAGATTAATGGCAATGTTTTAGACCACATATGATATTAAAAATGCCTCCTTTCTGTTAGATTAATGGCAATGTTTTAGACCACATATGATATTAAAAATGCCTCCATTCTGTTAGATTAATGGCAATCTTTTAGACCACATATGATATTAAAAATGCCTCCTTTCTGTTAGATTCATGGCAGTCTTTTCGAACACGAATGATATCTCAAATACCTCATGTCTGTTAGAATAATGAAAGTCTTTTCGAACACGAGTAATATCCTAAATTCCTCCATTCAGTTAGAATTATGACAGTCTTTTAGAACACTAATAATACCCCAAATACCTCTTTTCTGTTCGATTCATAGGAGTCTTTTAGAAAACAAATAATGTGCTAAATGCCTACTTTTCTGTTAGGATTATAACGGTAGAACACTAATAATATCCAAAATGCCTCCTTTCTTTTAGAATTCTGACAATCTGTCAGAACACGAATAATATCCCAAAGAACTAGTGTCGGTGTAAATTATGAAGGTCTTTTAGAACACGAATAATATCCCGAACGCCACCTTTCTGTTAGAATTATGACGGTCTTGCAGAACATGAATAAAATCCCAATTGCTTCTTTTCTTTAAGAATTAAGGCGGTCCTTCAGAACACGAATAATATCCCAAATACCTCGTTTCAGTTAAAATTATGACGTTATTTTAGAACAAGAATCATAGCGCAAACGCCTCATTTCTGTTGAATTCATGGCATTCTTTTAGAGCACGAATAATATCTAAAATATCTCCTTTCTGTTAGATTCATGGCTGTCTTTTAGACCACAAATAATATCCCAACTGGCTCCTTTCTGTTAAATTCATGGCAATCTTTTAGCACACAAATAATATCCCATTTACCTCGTTTTTGTTAGAATAATGACGGTTTTTCAGAACACGAATAATTTCCTCAAAATCTCCTTTCTGTTAGAATTATGACGGTCTTTTAGAACACTAATAATATCCCAAATACCTTCTTTCTGTTACATTTATTGCAGTCTTTTGGATCACGAATAATATCCAAAATATCTCCTTTCTGTTTGATTCATGGCAGTCTTTTAGACCACGAATAATATCTCAAATGCCTCCTTTCTGTTAGAATTATGACGGCCCTTTAGTACTCTAATAATATCCCAAATGCCTCCTTACTGTTTGATTCATGGCAGTCTTTTAAAACACAATTAATATCCCTAATGTTTCCTTTCCGTTAGATTCATGGCAGTCTTTTAGAACCCGTTTAGTATCCGAAATACGTCGTTTCTCTTAGAAAGATGACGGTCTTTTAGAACACGAATCATACCTCAAATACCTCATTTCTCTTAGAATTATGATGGCGTTTTATAACACGTATAATATCCCAAATACATCGTTTCTGTTAGAATTATGACGGTGTTTTAAAACACCAATAATATAGCAAATGCCCTTTTTCTATTCGATTCATAGCAGTCTGTATTAACACGAATAATATCCCACATACCACGTTTCGGTTAGAATTATGACGTTATTTTAGAACAAGAATAATTTCCCAAACACCTCATTTCTTTTAGATTCATGGCAGTTTTTTAGAGCACGAATAATATCTAAAATATCTCTTTTCTGTTAGACTTGTGGCAGTCTTTTAAAGCACTAATGATATCCCAAATACATCCTTTCTTTTAGAATAATGAAGGTCTTTTAGAACACGAATAATATCCCAAATGCCTCCTTTCTATTAAAATTATGACGGTCTGTC